>JAHWXV010101002.1:0-12694 GCA_024586415.1 Phrixothrix hirtus
TCACTAATGCCATCTAGATTTTCTAGACCTGAAATACAAAATTTTGGTCAAGTAAAATATCCATAAGATTGTTCAACTAGTATATACTTAAACAATGATAATACCCATTAACACCTGTTATATGCTTAGGCAAATGTAAATGGCCTGTTATCATAACTGGCGTGAGTCACCAAAAACACATGTTGCAAAACATGACGTAGTATTCCAAGATTTTTATTTCTAAATTATTATATAGGGAATAACTTAAAATAAAGATTAGGTTTGTTAGTTTGTCCTTCATATTTAATAGTTTTATTCGATGTACCACAAATTTGCATAATTGTGGGTACTGAAAGGTAAATTTGAAAAAGGCTCCTAATAAATGAGAAAACTGTATTAGCTATCGTGCCGACAATCTTTTCTTAAGTACAAACGACTAATGTGCATGCGTTTGCTTTTCACCATAGTTTACATTTTCAAAAATCTTTTTAAAGTGACTTTCCCTGGCTGTGATCCTTCACTCGTTTTATAAATTGATGGTCACCAAATAATGTTAAATGAACAAAAACGTTTACAAAACAAATACGTATTCAACATTATTTTTGTTAAGTAATCACGAATATTTTAAATAAAAAATAGCAATTTAGTTCAATACATTTGAACATCATAATAAATTAGTAAAATTTATAACAAACAATAAAATACGACTTTTAATAAAATTTTGGTCTATATTAAGAGAAACACGAGCACTACCGTATGCAGTGATTTTATATTTATAGGCAACCATCTGTTGTAAATCTAGACTGCTAACCGTAAGTAATAGTGTCAAAATACGTGATTTTTGCTTCAAGGTTTTTCAACTTCAAAATGTAACAAATTTTTATATATTGTACGTATGCTCATTGACATGGTCAAAATTTTAATTTGGTCTGATCAAATCTTTTATTAAAAGCTTTGTTCACTTTGGTATAGTTATGTGTTGCCCAAATTTGATCCTATCTGTGTAAGAAACAATGTATGAAGAGAGTGACACAATAATATCCATAAATTTTGAAAAGTTATTTAGTATTTATTTAGTTATACCTAGACATGTTTCACCCTAAGACGTGCGTTTCCAATATAATTTATTTTATGGTGAACTGATTTAAACGAATCTACTTAACATAAGATAAATGTTAATTTATATTTTTCATAAATGGTTATTAGAGTTTTTAGTTAACTAATTAATATAATTAGAAAATTAGGAACATGAAACATTTTAGTATGACAATAATAAATTTGCCATATATTCTTAAAATAGACAGCATATCTCATTGTACAGGTTTCTAATACCATACATAAAAGAAGTGTTATACAGATCAATCTCACATAATGAAACTATAAACAAATGATAATTGTTTCTTAAACTAGATATGCTATAGGGGGTGTTCCAAAAATGATGCGAAAGCTTCACGTGAACATAATCTTTTGTAAGAGCTTAACATAAAGCCGCATAAACAAAGTTCATTGATAAATTGGTTGTTTCATACAAGGCCGAAATTACGACTTTTAGTGCAAATTACATAATAGTTATAAAATCTTAGACGAAATTAAAAAGAGATTTTTTGTCCGTTTATACAAATATTCACTTTAGTTCCTGCTTCAATTAGTAATAATTCCTTTTAAAAAGTCGTTAATACATAGACCTCTTTGATAAACTAAATCTGACAATAAATTAAATTGCATAAAAAGTTTAATGAATTTGAGAACGATTTACAATGTAATTGACAACTATTTTATATTGAATGTATAATTGATAATTCCTCGGCCGTTTCGCGTTTTCTATATTGTGAGTTATAGGCGGTACATTCTCTCAAATTTCATTATACTTGTATTGCCTTCGTATTTTTACTTTGTTCCTATATTTAATTATCGTTTTGCTTATGTGGGTTGAGTTCTTTACGTTGACAACATACAATATAATTTATAAGTTTAAAAATAGAAATTTATAATCTGCAAATAATTATTTATATTAGTCATAGAAAAACTATTGCATGTTAAAACTGATTCTATTTCAGGTAAAGGGTTTGTTATTGTTCGTTTCGCAAACTCCTAACTCCAAAATTGCAACGCAAATAATTAAATGATATTCGTAAATCAAATGTTAATGATGTTCCTTTGGAGATATTGTGTTAAAATGTACTAGCTCATTTTGAACTAAATATCTTCGGACAGCTATTGCGCGTTTTTGTTTGATTCGAAATAAATATCAAAGCTAAGCTTGACATCTCAGTTATTTGAACTTCAGCAGCGTTGATACGTTTAAGTTACATCTTTTCGTTTACGTGAAGAAACTAAGCATTTTAAAAGTTGTCGATTACACTTTGTAATTCTTATTAGCTTCCGAAGAAGTCTACCTGATACATTAACGCCATTTTGGGACGCCCTGTATATATGGGGTGTCTAAAAAAGCAACGTCAAGCCGAAATGGGTTTATAGACTAAACTCTGACTGACCTTTTGACAAAATTTCATATGCATCTGCCTTGTTTTTTGAACTAAAATGTACTAAAAAACAATCATAGGTACTATTGATTGCAGTTATCAACTTTACAAAAAGATATTACTAATTCACAATAGAAGGCATCCGTTTTGAGTACAGTTCAGTAACGTGCGTTTTTGACGTTAATGACTTTTTGAACTTAAAAATGTTCAAATCAACTTGATGCTATAAAGTGGTTTAGCTACAAACTAAAATAAAATATACATCATTTTCTGCAAAAGCCAAAAATACGATTGAGGCAAAAGTACGTACGAATAGACGTGTGACATTTATTGTCAACCTTCCCTAATTGGTTTCTGCAGTGGCATCAGTAATTCGTTTATTGGTGTGAAATACACTTTGTCTTTTAGATGAGCCCAAAAAAAAATTCAAGGGGATTTAATTCGGGCGATCATGCTGGACATAAAATGGCACCGAACCGCCCAATCCATTTATCTGGATATGTTTGGTTAAAGTACTCTCGGACAGATCGAGCGTAGTAGGACGATCACCCGTCATTTTTCTATAACATGTACAGTCGAAAACAAACGGAACGTCTTCCAATAAGCCATGCAGATAATTCAAATAAATCTCGCCATTAAGGACCGATAACTTATCCATTTATTATGCTGGTACACACATTTACCTTAAATTGGTAGTGTAACCGATATTCACGCATTAACTGTGGTTATTAAATACTTCAAGTGTGGAGATTATGCATGCTGATAATTCCCATCTCGTTTAAAGGTTCTTTTGTCGGACTACATTGTTTAGGTTGGTCGTCCTTCATATTCCATTTCTTTTTAGCATGCATGTGCGCAACCATCTCACCTTATCCCTCTTGAATCGCATACCCCACCATAGCACCACATCTGTTATCACTGAGCCAGTGGCTATCGGGTTTTAACTAAATCATGATTGCATTTAATAATTTAAACATAATGATTTTTAAATAGTTGAAATAATTTAATACATGCAAGATTGATCTTTTTCGCTTTAAATGGTTCTTGTTGCTTCACTTAAGTATGAATGAAGATTTAAATATTTTCTTTGCAAAAAAAAAACTATTAACATTAATTAGCAATATCTTTTTGTAAAGCTGATAAATGTAGTTTGCCTTTTGTCATTTAGAAATCTGCAATACCAGCGCCATCTCTTGAGTCAAGTTACCCATTCAGATTAGTAACTTTTTTCAAGGATGAACAATCAAGGTTGGGTAATGAAATTTACGAAAACGATCAATCTAATCTCCTTTTTTCTTGATAGAATTGTAACTGTGGTAGTAAAATGTTTTAATTCATTTAATTCACTTGACTATAATAGAATAACCGAAGGTGGTACGTTACTCTTATAATTTTTGGTTTTTCGCGATTTTCTCGAAGTCGGCTCTAACGATTTTCTAAACATGCTATATTTCTGAGCCACTTAATGCCCTTTCATATAATCTCGGCGGCTTCTTGGAAAACTGTCTGTAAATCTAGTAACCGGAAGTTAACTCTGATTAAAATAGCCATCAAACTAGAAGGTTTACACCTAAATAAAAATTTACATTTCAGGTCATACCTTATTTCCATCTATATCTTTAATTAACTCAACTATGCACTTAAATCATTTTCTTTCTAACTGTCTTGCAGAAAATTCTCATTTATGAGCACTTAAAGAATGAAGATCTATTTATAGGCGTATAAAAAATATACATAACCTTTAAATTAATACGTTAATTTTTTTGACACAAACATATATTGGAACAATGTTGCATGTGACAAATATAGAATTAAGAGAAATAGTTAATGCTAGCGATTGATAAACAACGAAAATTATGTAATATACACGAGGATATCTTATTAAGAATATCACTGTACTTATTAGTTAAGTATTTATGTATCATAAATGCTAACTCGATTTTAATTTTCTAGTGAAGAATACGCACAACTGTAAAAAAAGAGTCATTAAATAATATACGATATAACAAACTACAAGATCACTACAAAATAGTTTTATTTCAATCATACACATTTTGTGTTAAACGCCTGATATAAATGTTACATTTGACAATTCTGCAAAAGACATGTTACAGATATCTATAATATTAACTGACAGCGCTTAGTGTAAAAATAGGGAGCAACTAGATATAAACATACCGTGCATTGTGGCTTTCTAAATATAATTTAATGATTAAGGTAAGAGCAGAGGAAACGATTTTTGTAGAGTCAAAATCCAACAAGAAAAATTAGCTAATGTTCAAACGTTACGAAATATGTCTAGGTGCCCGGTTCGACTCTGCCACCACTTGACATGCACGCGATGAAAACGGCGAGGTTTTCACATGACAGCACTGTTCAAAATGGACCGCCGTACTGTTAATAATCGCAATACTGTTTTTTCCATAGCTTAGCTGTCATATTTATAAGAATGGGAAGAATTATCGCCTCAACTAGGGTTCCGCTCAATCGTCACAAGGAAATTATTTATCGAGTCGACCATCTTGCCATTATAAGTCACGTCGAATATAATATGTTTTTTTTAATTTGTCTATTTTTACCCACATAGCGCTGGTTTCAACGTGAATATGAAAAAAACCTATTCCATAAAAATATTGCTAAAGACGACTCCGGACATTTAAAAAGTGATGAAAATGAGGCGAACAGAAAGATAAGGTAGAAGAAATCAGACAATCATGTGTAATATACCAAAATGTACATTACTTGAAGTGCTTCACAAGAACAATTTCCTGCATATAAAATGTAATTGCTATATAAAATGCAACCGACGCGACGGAAAAATCAAAAAAAAATTCTAATTTGTCTGTTTGATGTTACAACACGTAATTGTTCTTGCAATTTTTATAGAAAGGTTCTCTATGAATGAGAAAACTTTTGATATAAATGGAACTGCTAATCATGGCGACTGCAGAATTTAGACCCCCCAAAATGCACATCTTTGTCATGAATACCCCCATTTTACGTCTAATTGAGACGTATAGTGTAATTTAATGCGCAACCATACTTTTGTCTCGTCTTTTTTAGGCGAAAATACAATAAATGGAATTGTTTATTTAGATATGCAACAAAATTTAATGCAAATGAAGAAATTTTTAAATAGAATTTTTTGTAAAATTTTGATTACCTGATTCCTTAAGCGATCGATTTGTAGATACCAAGAAATATTCAGGTATGACATCAATGAACTTCTTCATTTGGAATTTTATATAAAGGAACTCTAGAATAATGGGAGTAGTATATTTTTTCATTGTATAGGAAATAGGAAATATATGGAGCTAAAAATGGTTTATTTACTAGCCGTTCCAAATTTAGAGCTATATATTGTTTATTTCCCTTACAATCAAAAATTCTTCTATTGGAGTTATACCAAGAGCATTGTGCATCACCAGAAAATACGAGATCTTCGGTACTTGAAAGACAGACAGTGCTGCTGTTGTAAGTGTCGCTTTAAACATACTAACTTGTATCTGGACTGGAGGGCATTCTCGCTTGGATATAGTTCAGTGTACAAACGGAGATTAAAAAACGCTAGTTGAAGTTTTATATATAATAAAATCAAGTTACCTACTACATTTGTTCTCCTTTCCAAGTTTGAAACACCACTATTATTTTATGATAGTATTCCATAGAATAACTATGTATACATCATAACATATTACAAATTGGTACGCATTCTTTATCTCGCCATTTTCGTACTTTACAAATTTTAAAGCAATGTATCCGTAAATTAGGACTTTTGCTTTTTTGAATGGAAATTTTTTACTACGCCTCCCTGGAAAGGTCCTTATTTTTACATTAAGATGGTTTTTATGTGATGTCTAAAAATAGAAATGTATTAATCTTACAGTATTTACATCACTTGATGTGATTTGGATCCTGTCATCTGAATAACCTTCCAAGTTGATCCTTATCATAAAAATACTTCCGCGGAATTAATATTTTTGAAGAAACAATAATGCATGAAAATTACTTTACTTTGACTAGATCAGCTCACTAAAATTAAACATAAACTGAGGATATATTTTTTGTGGCATTCCATGAGAGCGGAATCTATAGAGTTGTAAAAAACTGTATTCATTTTTTAGAAAGTTTTGTTCAACTTGTGTTTCTCTAAGACTATTTTGTTGAAGTAATCTAATTGATTTTTAATTCTTTTTTAGTATAAGCATCTATCTGACCGCCATAAGTTTTCAATTGTCTCTAAGTTTAAGAAGCTCATAGTTTTTACTAATATATAGATCTTCCGTTAAACAAATATCAAATAAAGAAAGCCTACGAAAATGCATAAACCACGTGAGGCTCTCATAATTTGTTACAGAATTTAAGACAGTAGTTTAAGATAGGAATGATTAGGCTAGCACATAATGAAGATGAATACCATATGGTGATCGCCAACCATCACTAGGAAGACTGCAGCATCGTGACATTTCCTTCCTTAAATAATAAGCAACAGTTTTAAATTTAAAATTAGCCCTGATAAAAAATTGGCGAACTAGCGAACGTTGGGTAAATAAATACTAGAAAATTAGTACACAAAGTCGCATAATTCAAAATAGCTATAGCCGTCTTACCGGCTTATTTCTACGTTTTATACTGGCTTCAAAAAGTGTGCTAGTTACCGCCTTTCCTTTACACTATCAATGTTGAAAGATTTCGTAAGAAATACCACAGTATGGACAAGTATCTGATTTAGGCAACGCAAATGAATTATGCATTATATTTTCTCGTGAAGATAGCATGACTGTTCTTAAAGAAATAGCGTTCCAGGATTGTTTTCAACAAAAGCTTAATTATACTGAAATTTTCAAATCGTCTGACAAACAATTATCAGAAGGTGTATTTCTCCTAGAATAATTTTTCTTGTGCAGGAAGAATTTTATATGGGCAACCTACGAGTCTGTTACTTTTAATAATTTTAGTGAATTAATGTGCATTCCACCTTGATTTTGAGATGTCCAATAGATTTAAATTCGGCAATCACGTGTTAAGCTCCATTTGGGCCATTTAAAATATGCAGTACAGTATTGATCTGTAAAGCTACAGGTTATCAATAATGTTTGAATATGCAAAGATGGTGGGATATTCCTTCCTCAGTTCTTCTTCCGATTAATTCCTGCAGTAAGCACTTTTTGAGACAAGAGTCGGGGTTGGCCATTATAATTTAATCCTCTAAATTCTATAAGCAAACTTGTGTACTTGCCATTCAGCAATTAGTTGTTGTGACATATGGGATTCTGTTGCTATTGTAGAGTGTGGAGCATTTGAACTAATTTGGATCGGATCTCAACCAGATTTCCTAATATGCGTATCAATTATACAATGTCTAGTATATACTGTATAAAGTTGTAAATTAAGGTACGTATACCATTCGACAACTTTGAAGGAGATACAATTTACAGACGCACTTTGGGTAAACTTACGCACGTGACACAAGACATTTGAGGTTTAAATTTTCGATGCTTCACTGTATTTGTACAGTTGTTTCTACAGTAACAATGTCTATGAAGGTAAGTTTTATATTGTATAAAATTCATGTTTAACTCCACTGTGGAGACATTATTGCTGGTTTAGGTATCCTATTGGAAGAAATATGCTGTTTTAATATAGCTTGCTTTCATTATTCAATGTTTAGCTTTCTTCTTTTCCCTCAATTTATATACTTAATTGCTAAGATCTTTAACGTAATCTATATTTTTAAAGAGCCATCCCCAAACCTATGCTAAAATACATGCACAGCCATATAATTTTAAACTCAGCGGGATTATTGGATGTCATAAAATTTTTTTAAACTAAGTTTTATGATTCAAAGTAAACATATACAGTCAATAACGAGAAGTCTATTCTTAATTGAAAATAAAGTTCGCTCCAATTGCAATAACCAAACAAAAGCATTAGAAGGCTCATTCTTCTTATTCGGGCTATTAAGAATGATTGTAATACAGCGTATTTAAGTAACTCCGCATATTTAGGAATGGAAACGTGTTAATAATCGTTAAACTTTCAGTCCGGATGAATATGTGTAAACCACTTTGAACCTTGGGGTGGACTTCTCATTATTAGTATAAATTCTTTAGCTAGAATTTAACTGAAATAAGAGACAGATTAGACGTGCTGTGTTTGAGTAAAACTAAGTGGAAAGGGAAAGAAGTGATAGAGATGAATGAGGGAAGTCTAGGTTTCTGGTCTGGAGTAGAGAATTGGACGCATGGTTCAAAGGGAGTGGGGTTAATTCTGAGCGAATTCGCTAAAACGTATGTAAGGGACTATGAGTTGGTATCTCCCCGGCTACTCTGGGTTCGAATGAAGATAGGCTTCAGGCAAGTAGTGGTTGTAGCGTGTTATGCTCCGGTGAATAATGATAACCAGGATGAAGGTGAAACCTTTTGGATAGAGTTAAAAGGGGTACTTAATGCATGTCACGTGAATGATAGAGTGATTTTACTAGGTGACCTGAATGGATGAGTGGGAGTAAGAAAAGAAAACATAGATCGAGAATGAGAATGAAAATGGGGAAGCGTTAGTTGGTCTATGCTTAGAAAAGGGCATCTTTGTATCGAATACGTGGTTTAAACATAAGAATATCCACTTGTGCACGTGCTAAAGAGGAAAATCTAGAGGAATGATTGGTTTAATCGTTAATGACGAGGGTTACGTGAATTGGTAAAGGACGTATAAGTGATGGGTGGTTCTGGATGTGGGTCGGATCATTTTCTGATAATGTTAAGAATTGAGCTTAGTAGAAAGTGGGTATATAAGAAGAAGGCAGTTGTAAGAAAGACTAGAGTGAAAGTGGAAAGATTGTAGGAGGAGAATGTGAGAAAGGGATACGCACAAAGGAGAAGGAAATGTTGCCAGAAGAATCTGCACGGAAGTATAAAATTGGAAAACGTGGGATCGAATGTGCATGGAAGACGTTGGAAGGCCTTGTGATAGAGTGTGCAACTAAAGTATGTAGAGTGAGTATGATTGGAAAGTCAAAAAAGGGCGCATGGCGGAATGATGCCGTAAAAGATGCAGTAAAGGAGAAGGAAGAAATATATAAGGGAATGATTGCAATGAAAGATGATAAGAACAGAATGGATATACTGAAAGTGTATCGGATTAAAAAGAATCGTGTAAAGGAACCTGTGAAAGAGAGTAAAGAGCGTCTGAGGGTGAAGGAGAGAGTAAGAATGCAGAATAGTTTTGACGGTAATAAAAGATTATTTTGGAAGTGGGTAAGGAATAAAAAACAGGATGTAAGGAACCCAGTAAACGGAATACGGAATAGTGAGAATGAAATGGAGTGGGATGAAATTAAAGTGATATTCCGTTGGAAAAAATATTTTAAAGAGCTGTATGGCAACAGGGATACTGAAATAAGTATGAATGTGGGAAATGTTGGAATAAATAAAATCAAAGTGACTGATTATAGTACAGGAGTGAAAGAAGTACGAAATTCTATAAAAAGTCTTAAAATTAGGAAGTCTGCTGGAGTAGATGAGGTTACAAACAAAATGATAATGTATGGCCATATGCGACTAGATAAATGGCTATGCAAACTATTTAATGCTTGTGTTCAATTAGCAAGAGTGCCAGAGGATTGGAAGAGTGCTATGATCGTGCCTTTGTACAAAGGCAAATGTGGTAGATAAATATGCAAGAACTATAGAGCTACAAGTTTATTAAGTCTAGCTGGTAAGATGTTTGATAGAACTATAATTGACACAGTTCGCGTAAATACTGAAAGGAAGATATGGGATGTACAAGGTGAGTTCATGCCTGGACTAGTGTGCTGGATCAAATGTTTAGTCTGCAGCAAATGAACTACTGAATGCAGTAAAAGCAATGCATGACGGAAGCAGAGCGTGCGTGAGAGTGAGTACTTTGAAATTGAGAAAGGTGTGAGATAAGCATAGTGATGTCTCCTTGGTTGTTTAATATATTTATGGTTTGAATGCGTGAGAAGTGCTTGTGAGGACTTGAGTGGTATAAATATAGGTAGCGAAGATGTAAAATTGTTGATGTATGCAGATGATGTAGTACTAGTAGTTAAAAGCATGAGCCATGTGTAACGAATTTTGGATAAATTTGTAGAAGTTAGTGAAAGAATGGGCCTGAAAATCAATAATTGCAAAATAAAGATGGAAAGATGAAAAGGAAATATGTCAGCTGAAGTTGGGTAGCAAGATAATTGAACAGGTGGATAAGTTTGCTTACCTGGGCAGAATGTTTGCGAATGATGGACGAATAGATAGTGAAATTGAAAACAGACTGAATGCGGGTAGGAGAATAATTGGCAGCATGTGGTCAGTAACGACGAGTGAACAGTTAAGTGTGGAAGCAAAGAAGGCTGTATACAACAGTGTATTTGCTCCAACTGTTTTATATGGCAGTGCGACTTGGGTATGTCAGAAGAAGCATATGAGTAAAATAAACGCCGTAAGTATGAGGTACCTAAGAACTGTATGTAGTAAAACGAGACCTGACAGAGCAAGGAATTAATAGGTGATGGATACGTGTCAGGTGAAGGAGACACTGCCTGAACTGTACGAAAGAAGTGTGTTAAAATGGTTTGGACATGTGGAACGAATTAGTAATGAACACTTAATAAAGAGAATATATGAGACAGGTATTAATGGAAAACTAGGTAGGGGTAGATCGAGAAAGAGGTGGTTGAATATGATTGAAGAGGTTCTAAAAGGAAAGAGAATAAAGAGCGAAAAAAATAGGATAACTTGCCAAAAACGTTGTATGAATTTAATGGAAGCAAAAGAAGTGTATAAGGACAGAAAGGAATGGAATAAAGTAATGAATGGGTAATAGTAGAGATTGTAGGATTGGTGGATAATAGTGGGATGGTGTGGATACTATAGAGTGGTAGGAGTTACGGTGATGGCGGTGGTAGTAGTGAGATGGGGTTGGTGTTTGGGTACATGCAGTAGTTATAAAGGTGAAGGCTTGTTATTAGGTTTTGCCTACCCCGTTAAGGGAATGGCATGATTGGTAGTAGTAGTAGTAGTAGTAGTGGTAGTATGTAGTAGTAACAATTATATATATATAAATATTAGCTAATAATTTTTGGTTTTCTTTGTTTTATGACAGAATTACTAAAATTAGTCATTCTTGGATAACTTTTTAAGATCATATTTCGGAATCCAGGTTTTAAATTTACTTCAAAATAAAGTACAGGTTATTGTTTGTTAAAACAGCTTAAATAATTTATATTACTAAAACAATAAATGGATGTATTTAATTTATTTTCAAATTAAAGGATATCTAAAAAAAATGACTACAGCTGAATCGGAAACAATCTACAGAAAGCGTTTATCAATATTTATTAAGGATTATTTACATCTGTCAGGACAAGGCTATACTACAAATATTTGATTTTATTACTAATGTATTCTATAGCAATTATAAACATAAGCCTTGATAGTGATCCAAATTATTTTAGAAAATACGGAAGGATGTTTTTTGATCACTTCCTCTACATTTTTTTTCTAGGAGCTTTTTTCTTTTGTATAAATTTTGCAAAATGTTTTTGAATAATATCAGTTTCTTCTTTATTTCATTTCTGTTTATAAATTTTTTTACTTATTTGCTGCGTCATCACTTCGTTGTGAATTCCCACTTAATGGAGTATTATTCGATTTGATACTTATCTTAATAGGTTTCATGGAAATGTCTGTAGCTTCATCAGATTCATCTATTGAATCATTCAGCCCTGTGTTATCAACTATCCCATTTATAACAATATCGATATCTTTGAGTGTGTTTTATTTTAAAAATTATTCATCAACAATGTAAAAGTTGTTAATGGTCACTGCCACTACCTATTATTTTAAGTTTCATTTTATTTAGCTTTATTGCAGTTCCTTTTATTAGTTTAGAGCTATTACATAAAGAAACTGTTGTGTTAGGGAGAAATGTTACTATTGGCGCTCGATGTGTACTTCACATCTCTTGCAATGTATTTGAATGTATACAGTCATATGGTACTTAGACAAAATATTCGTTAATAAGGTTCACATCCTTTCAAAAACATTATTGTAGTTTTATCGTCTACAAATCAAAATGGAAAAACATTTGTTAACACAGAGAATTGTATCCGATTTCGTGAAGTTATTCTAAGGAACAATCCTCTCGTGCTAACATCGAATTTTTTGCTAGAATATGAACATCTAATAATGTTAGACATTGTCATTATCATA
>JAHWXV010101032.1:0-13462 GCA_024586415.1 Phrixothrix hirtus
GGGCTTCGCCCCTTCTCCAACTTGGCGGCCATCTTGGGGCACATGCTCCGGCGGCCATCTTGGAAGCCATTTCCGGTCTGGTACCGCCCTTACATATCTACTAGAATTATTTTAAAATCTTTGTATTCAACCGTATTGCGAGACATCCGTGCTGTACTTACTAGATGTATGGTAACTCGTACGCCACTGGGTGTAACCTTCAATCAGGCCAATTGTAGGCTTACAATTGTTTTTGATTCTTACTTTAACTTATTTCTAGCTGAAAGAAAAGAATGGTTACTTATAATTAAGAAATAACAAAACCTGAATTCAATAAATCGCTATAATTAATAAGAGCATTCAAAATATAATTTACTATAAATAAATCAATTTGGATAAAAAGAAAGATATTAAGGGCCCATTCGAATAACACGGCAACCCAACATACATTATTTTAAATATTTATAATTATTAGCAGTTTTGTAGGCAATTCTTAACAAAAAGTTTTGTATCATCATTGTGTTGTATGAAATCTTTAAAAAATCCTCTTCATTGAACTCTTAAATTAATTACCTTAAGAACATTTTGAGAATTAACAATTCTTTCAAATGAAAGCATAATTTCTAAGGAATTCTTAGGGTAATGAATTTAAGAGACTAGTTAAAAGGTTTCATTAAAGATTTCATTAAGTACAATGGTATAACAAACTTTATTTCTTAAAATTGCATGTGAAACTGCTAATAATTATAAATATTTAAAATAATGTATATTGGGTTGCGATGTTATTTGAAAGGACCCTTAAATATAACGGTAATTCAAACATTCTTTGATTAATTAATTAATTAACTAAATTCGGCGACCTCTGGGTTCCTATTTTTGTACTTAATTTAAACTGAACAAAAATTCAGCCTAAAAGTTGTGGCTGTTATTTACTAGAGCTAAATTTCTTAAAGATTCCAAACAATATTTACAAAAGTATATTAATTTTTAGTTCTAACTTGACCGAAGTGCCACTTCAGTAGAGTTTTTATAAAGAAAGAGGGCTGTTGTAGAAGTACTGCATGATAGTGAACGTATAGCAAAAGGACGTTACTTACTTGTAGTTCGAAGATAGAAGTTTCCAAATGAAAAGGGAAAGAACGGTGGCGACCCCACTGGTTCCACATGATATTGTACTTTATTTGTACGTTACAATTCGTCCCTAACCATTTTGCAGGGCACGAATGTGATAAGATGATTATTGACCCTAAATACGATCCGCCTAAAGACGTAAAGTGATTAATTTCCACACAAATTCATTCCCTTAAGAAAACTTAAAAAATGGGCAACTTTTCATCTTTTAATGCTTTTATTTTGAACCGGAACGTGGCCCCTTTTAAGTAAGTGTGCACTGGAACAAGAAAAGGCAAGCGCTGATAACTCTTATAGTGTCTGGCTTCGCACTAATTTCAAAAACATTTCTTTTGGATAGGGAGAGGTAAAGCGGGGATTGATGCTAGCTATTTTTAGAAGATTATACCTGTTTACAGACTTACTGACGAAATAACTTGTATCGTAGCCTAGTTACCTTGCATGTCATGGGAGTTTTAATTAATTCTAATTTTAAACAAGAAAGATTAAATCGTTATTTTGACTTGAATTAGGTATAGTTTTGAATATTTAATTTTTTGTTATTATTATTACAATATCGCCTAGGTATTTTCAAATATGCACGCAATTCTAAGAATACATTTTGATATACAGGGTGTCTCCAAATAATTTATTATTATGTTCTTCCAAAATTTGAGACGGGCCTACATCTCTCAACACGTCTAAATAAAGCATCGGTATCTAGTGCAAGTTTTAGTTACATACGTATAATATTTATAAAGGACATATTTTAACTTTTGTTGCACTGCTTTTATGTAAAAATTCTATTAAATACATACAATTCCTAATTTAAAAGTTGTTTTTACCATCTATACCGATTTTCTGCCCAGATAAAGGTAACATTTGTTCAATACAGCATATCAAAATTTTGACGAGGGACTTCAAGCGCTATTAAATGAGTAATTATATTGTAACAAAAAATAAATTGCTAATTGCTTTGAGAACTGAACATTTTGATTAAGCAAGGCTACAGTGTAGTACGTTGTCTCATTATTTTGACCTCTTCAAGCTGAACTATAGCACAAGTATATAAGAGATTGTGGATATTTCAGAAGGGCTACTTTAACTGAAAGTTAAAAATCTAATAACGTTAAGTTACCCAGTAAATTAAAACAAATTAACTTAACAAGTAAGATTTTATTAATTAATCTAATTAAATACAAGATAACATCCGAAAAATAAAATAAAATAATATTATTGTGTAGTAAATGTAACATATAATAGCACAAAATTTCCGGCGAATCTTTAAATCCTTCCTAATAATCATGCTTTCTGTAAAACAACTGGATCAGATTTACGTTGAAACTGTAACATTAAACACTTCGCATAGGATATAAAATACAAAAACTAAATAATTTATTGTGTTTAATTTTATAATAATACTTGCTGTGAAAATACTTGTACAAACGTACATCATTTTTAAGATCTTTACAATTCTTGGAATCCTAAAAGCATCACAAAAATTACCCGAGTTAGTCCTATCTAAATGATTTACGTCTGTTGAAATGCAAGAAAATGCGATTTAAAATATCCGCTGGAAATATTGTCCTGTTATTTTATATCATCATTATACAACACAACTGTTGTTTCACATAAGAAGTTGACAGATATGTCAATACTTAGAAATTGGAAAGATTGTGCCTGCGCCAAATCATACGCGTATATCTGGTTGTTCGCTTAAATTTTATATATAAAGATCCACCGTAATACTGATTTTATAATTGTGGTGTGATACATTAGTTTAATAACAGTATTCTATAGTGGAATCCACGTTGAGAATGCAGTACATGAACTACAGGGCTGTAGATTTCTTATGCAAGAATTTCAAACTCTGTTGCAAGATATCTTTATACTACCAGATCCCCATAGGCAACTTAACTGTTTAATCCAATAATCTCTTTTTTGTTAATACTTTTACTACAAAACCGACAGGCCTAAAGGAATTTATTTTTAAATAATTCCATATAAGTAGAATAAAAATACATTCTCCTTAATAGGTAATAAATTGTAAAATCGTTTTTAAATTTATGCAACTGTTAATTGTTTACTTTTAGAAATCCATAAAAAATTTGTTATTATACCTAATGCTTGATTATAAATAGTATTTTGTCTATTTCAACGATTTCTTGAATTATAAATACATGATTTAACTATGGTAAGGAGTTGCTTCTCAAAAGGTTTCCTGAAAGATAAAATTTGAAAACACTTAAAAGTTATTAAAGTCTTAAATTGTTATGGACTTACAGACCCCACCCAACGGATAGATGACTAAAGAGAAACGTCCTGATTACATAATAAAAATTTTTAGCGCTTTAATGGTCACAAATCGGATAGAAATCATAAAATAATATTTTCAAAAATAAATACAATGCTTAAAAAATTTAATCGTACCCAACTTTCTATTTAAATAACCTATAAATTTAACAAGAAGAATTAATTTCAAAATATATTACGCTTTTAAATTTTAAAACCAGGCAATGCAATAGAAAAGAAATTAGGTCTCTATGATATATTTTGAAACAAATATTTATTGTTAAATCTATAGGTAGCTTATTTAAAGATAAAGTAGGGTACGATTTCATTTTTAAGCCTTTTGTTTAATTCTGAAAATATTCACCCCAAATTTAATATGAACCATTTTAATAATTTTATTTCATTTCTATTTGGTTTATTGAAAAAATCTTAAAAGACAAATACACCGTAGACAATGAAGGTTTATTACAATAGTATCTTAAACCATTTTAAGCTTTTTAACTTTGACAATGCCTGTCAATCTCCTTTGCGCGTCACAAAAGTAAAAGTAAAATAGCCAGTAAAGTTTAACAACACGGTATTTCATAAGACCCTCTACTGCATTCTCAATGTAGATTCCACTATAGATAACTTCTTGGCAAGGCTTCAACATTAAAACTCACTAGTACAGTACTGACTAAAAAGGGTTATATTAGTTAAATGTTATATGAATTATTTAACTTACGACACTGGCAATAAATACGCGTTGATACTACGTCATAGTAGTCGCTGAAATGAATCACGTGCTTGGCAATTTCTTAAGTAAAACAACTCTTAACGGCTTAATAATAGTAGGTAAAATCTAACAAATTACTTGTCACAAGAGATACCTCTTACATTGGGTTCCGTTTCAGAATTAACATTTGCGTATACATTAACTTCTTTATTTTCCAGATCTTTGACAATTTGACGTAGAGTTGTACAATTCCATGGGTTACCATCCAAAAGAATCTTTTGTAATTTGGGCAACCATCTAACGACATTACTGACATTAAATTCAGTGATCAAATTAAAATCAAGTTTTAGTACTCGTAAATCTTTGGTATAATGAATAACATCCTCAGGAAATTCCGTAAGTCGATTTCCAGACAAGGTAATGACGTTAACATAAATTAAGTTATCAAAGATGTGTTCAGGCAAGTGGTCCAGTTTATTTATTCCAATTGATAAGCTCAAGAGATTTCTTTGCATTGAAAATAAACCTAACGATATTTCTTTCAACGAATTTTGTGTTAAATCAAGATGTGTCATTCGTTTTAAATCATTAAACGTCCCAATTTCAAGGCCCTCGATGTTATTGTATCCCAAATGTAAGTAGACCAGACTTTTTAAACCTTTAAAGGCATTTCTGTGAATAGTTTCGATTTTATTTCCACTTAACTCTAGTTCAATTAGTGATCTCATTCCTAAAAAGACGTCTTCATTCAACGATTTCAACATGTTACAGTTTAATTTCAATGTTGTAACCAATTTAAGTGAATTGAAAGTGTTGTTTTGGATATTGCTAATATTATTATTGTTTAACATAATATTCTTTACATTCTCAAGCCGTTCAAAAGCCCCTGGTATTATTGTATTTATAAAAATGTTTATCATAATTAAGGTATAGGTTTGCGGATAATAAGATAATAGTCGTTTGCTAACTACAGGCATTCTTGAATTAAATTGAAGAAAACCTTGTTTATACACCGGCACGTTATTGTGGCCACTGGATGGTGGTTGTTCAAGAAAGCAATAGTCATAAGTGGCTGTTGTTATCATGAGTAGTAATAAAGGATGTTTTCTCTGAAATTAAGTGATAGTATTAGCAACGCATGCAAACAAAGGAAATTATTTGAAAAGGTGTTTTATATAAGCTGTTATATTACGTTTATCGACATTTTAACAAAATAGTATATTATATGCCAAGGGACTAAAGCGCTTCTTTTAATCCCGAGAGAGAAATAATCTCTCGATCGATTACGAAGCACTTCTAGCCCCGAGATATGTACATTATTTTTTGCACTTTCGAAAAATTTGAAATCAAAAAGGCCGAAGCAAGTAAAATTGTATGATTTTGACATTGGCAGTTCATTTGATTTATTAATGTATGCTTCACGGCAAATGCTATTTCGAAGCGTTTAGAAACGCTTTCAGCAATATGTAATTTTGATTGGTTAATTTTTGTTATTGCCATCGTGAGTGGGATTAAATTTACTTCATCTCCCTTGGGACTAAAGTAAAATTTTAATCCCTTGATATTAAAAGTGACACTTTAGTTACAGAAACAAGTGACTAAAGGTGGCGTTTTAATCCCGAAATTTCAAGAAAACACTTTTTTTATATAATGTGGCAAATTTTTTTTAATTTCTACTAAAATGGATACTGACAATCAATTGCTTTATTCTTTTGCGAAAGTTCTGAAGCGTGCGAGTTGACTGTGATTCATACCGATATGTACAAATGCGCATAAATGTTTGTTATTTTTACTGGTTCCAACCAACGAGTAACTAAAAGAAGATGGACAATCGTAAGCTATCTGATGCGACGGAAAACTGTCACAAGTTTCCCAGGATGGATATAGAATCAAATACAGGTCGTACAATTCATCAGCATATAAATGAGTTAAAAACACTTATAAATGTCAAATAGCCGACAAACCACCTGAAATATGTACATGTTTACAGGAGTCGTTAATAATCAGCCAATTTTAGCCAACTACGCAACAGTAAATAGTTTTTTGATGGTCGCACTTTCGTCGCATAAGATTACTATGCAACGCCTCCTTCAACTTTATTTATTTACTAGTTTGCTCCAACATATAGAACATTTGCAACAATATTAGGCCCAATTATATAAAATGTTGTTAACCAGCAATTCAACCGATAATTAAGAGAAATGATTGGTTGATAAATCTGTCAGACTCAAACATTTCTGGTAATTAAATTTCCTCTTTCTAGCTATGTTTTCAAAAATAATAAAAATAATACCCATACAATTCTGTGGAGTATAGTAGAGTATAGCTTAATGTCTATTCTAATACATGCCTATTATCTAGTATACCGTTGTATTCTTTAACACATTTTTATATTAGTAGAATTTTAATTATATAGATTCATATTCATTTTCATAGAGTGGAACCTTACTCCTAGGCTTTATCTATTCGTTTCTGCTTATAAATCACCAATCCACAGACATAGTCTTTTTCCGTTTACCGCAGGGGTGTTTAGGGGTAACTTTTTACCATTTGTTCATTGTTTCCTTAATTAGTAGCCTGACATCTATCTGTGTCAAACTAAAGATGTCTACTTCATCTCTATGTAGTCGATATACTACTTAATTAGTTATTGTTCCTGTAGAATGTGCTGGAGGTAACATTTAACAACTTTTTATTTTTGTCGTTTATTAGCAACCTAAAACATACAATTATGCCAAGTTTCAAGTTTGTTCGTCATCTATAACTCGTCTCAAGTTTTAGATTCAGTATTGCTCTAATGAGAGTACTCTACATTGCTGCCAAGATTTTTGGGTTTAAAATACGCTGTGGCTGTTGTACCATTTCAAGAGACAATAAAGATCCCATACAGTACAGTAACATACTATGTACGTACATAGTATATACCTATTGTCAATAAGTGTATGTATGATGGACATACAGTTACATGTGGTTGGTTTGACACCCTGTTGTACATAATGTGCATGTACAGTGTTATATGCCGTATGTACATAAATTATTATTTGTACTATGTACATACAGTAACAAATGAACTATGTATGTACAGTATTATTTAAACTTGTATGTACACCATATACAGTAACTTACATAGCTTTTGTTGTAGTTTATATTATCAGCAAAACTTTTAACCAATATAAATGGGTATTTAAAATTGAAAATTAATGTATTTAATATGAAATACGCATACACACAAAAGTTACGACTACTACTACTACCAATCATGCCATTCCCTTAGCGGGGTAGCCAAAACCCAATACCAAGCCTTCACCTTATCAACCACTGCATGCACTCATGCACCAACCCCCTCCACCTATATCGCTACCTCCACCCTTCACCACAACCCCCAGCACTACACAGTATCCATTCCATCGCATTATTACCCGCCAATTCAACTATCACCCATTCACTATTTTTCTCCATTCCTTTCTGTCCTTACACACTTCTTTTGCGTCCATTAAATTCATACAACGTTTTTGGCAAGCTCTCCTATTCGTTGATTTCTTCAATTTATATTCATTTTTCGCGGTCTACCCCTAACTAATTTCCCAATCATACCAACCTCATACATTTTCTTTGTTAATCGTTCATTACTCGTTCGTTCCACATGTCCAAACCATCTTAACGCACTTCTTTCGTACAGTTCAGGCAGTGTCTCCTTCATCTGGCACGTATCCATCTTACTCTGTTACGTCTCGTTTTGCCATATGCAGTTCTTAGGCACCTTATACTTACGGCGTTCATTTTACTCATGCGCTTTTTATGACATACCTAAGTCTCACTGCAATATAAAGCAGTTGGAACAAATACACCTTCTTTGCTTCCATACTTAACTGTTTACTCTTGGTTACCGACCATATATTGCCTATTATTCTCCTGTCTGCATTCACTCTGTTTTCAATTTCACTATCTATTCGCCCATCATTCGCAAACATTCTGTCAAGGTAAACAAACTTGTCCACTTGCTCAATTATCTCACTACCCAAAATCAGCTGAAATATTTCCTTTTCATCTTTTCTGTTGAAAACCATTACCTTTGTTTTGTCACTATTCATTTACAAATCCATTCTTTCACTCACTCCTACAAATTTATTCAACATTCGATGCATTTGGCTCATACTTTTAACTACTAGTATTGCATCATCTGCATACATCAATCCTTATACATCTTTGCTGCCTATATTTATACCAATCAACTCCTCACATGCACATCTCACGCATTTATCCATAAATATAATAAACAGCCAAGGAGGCATCATACATCCTTATCGCACACCTTGCTCAATTTCAAAGTACGCACAAACCATACCGTTCACTCTCACGCACGCTGTGCTTCCATCATACATTGCTTTTACTCCATTCAGTACTTCTCCCTTTACACCATACTCTGTCAGAATTGCCCATAACTTGCATCTATTTACACTATTATACGCTTTCTCTAAATCCATAAACGTACAATACATATTCTCATTAACATGCAAAAATTTCTCGGCCATTTGCTGCTGATCCACGTACCCTCGTCCAGGCATGAACCCGCACTATACATCCTATATCTTCCTTTCAGTTTTTATGTGAACTCTGTCGATTATAATTCTACCAAACACCTTCCCAGCTACGCTTAATAAACTTATAAGCTCTACAGTTCTTGTATTTATATCTACCACCTTTGCCTTTGTACAGAGGCACGAGCACAGAACTCTTCTAGCCCTCCAGCACTCTTGCTAATTGAATATATGCATTAAATGATTTGTACAACCATTTACTTAGTCGCATACCGCCATACTTTCACATTTACTTTGTAACTTCACCTACTCCAGCAGCCTTCCCATTTTTAAGCCTATTTATTGCATTTCGTACTTCTCTACGCCTATACTTTTATCGTCCTCTTGGGTTTTATTTATTCCAGCATTTCCCACATTCACACTTATCCCGGTATCCCTGGTACCATACAGCCCTTTAAAATATTCTTTCCAACGCAATATCACTTTACCTTCATCCCACTCCATTTCATTCTCGCTATTCCGTATTCCGTTTACTCAGTTCCTTACACCCCGCTTCGCATTCTTTGCCCACTTCCAAAATAATCTTTTATTACTGTCAAAATAATTCTGCATTCTTACTCCCCCCTTCACCCTTAGACGCTCTTTACTCTCCTTCGCAGCTTCCTTTGCACGCTTCTTTTTAATCCGATACGCTTTTGGTAGATCCATTCTGTTCTTCTCATCTGTGGTTCCAATCATTCTCTTATATATTTCTTTCTTCTTCTTTACTGCATCACTCTGCCATGCGTTCTTTTTTGACTTTCCAATCGAACTCACTCTACATACTTTAGTTGCACACTCTATCACGATGCCTTTCAACCTTTTCCATGCACATTTAATGCCACCCTTTTCAACTTCATACTTCCATTCAGATTCTTTTGACAACATTCGCTTCTCTAGGTTTTGTACATATTCCTTTCTCACATTCTCCTCCTGCAATATTTACACTTTCACTCTAGTCTTTCTTACAACTGCCTTCTTTTTATATACGCCACTTTCTATGAAGCTCAGTTCTTGACATTACCAGAAAATGATCCGTCCCACATTCAGAACCTCTCATTACTCGTGTGTCCTTTGTCAATTCACGTAACCTCTCATCATAAACGATTAAATCTATCATCTAGATTCTCCTCTTTGCCACGTATACAGATGGATATCCTTATGTATAAACCACGTATTCGATACAAACAAGCTTTTTATAAGCATAACCCAACTAACGCTTCCCCATTTTCATTCATTCTAGGATCGCCGTAAGTGCCAATTACACGATGTATGTTTTCTCTTTTTACTCCAAGTGTAAAAGTACCCTCATAACATCTAAAATCGCGATGATAAAAACCGATACAGTTTTTCACGATTTTCAATGTTATAATATTATTATTAATTTACTTAAAAAGACAATGTAAAAGACTAACAAATCGCGGAGTGCAGGAAGCAATGAATAATTAGCATAATTAATTATAGATATAATTGTTTGTAAATCTAGGGACTTATCTAATTAAATATTAGATAAGCTACTAATAATGTATGTAGTTAAAAAGAGTTAAGGTAATTGTTTAGATAAAATGCGATACCGCCATTTTAAATATGAACATGTTATAAATTTCAAGTACCGAGTGACTGTAAAGCGCAAGAATGAAATAGAAAACAAAGTACGCGAGTTGAATAAAGATACGGCGTACCAGAATAGTATATAATGAGCGACGCAAGTACGCCAAGGGAACTTCGCTTTTGACTGCGGAGCGAGCCGTGCCGATATACGAGAACTTCGCTTTCAAGCGTGGAGCGAGCTAGACACTCTGATGTCATTCTCAAATCGATTCACTTCACATTTGATCGCGAGGCGATACTCCGCCTGTCGCAGCGAAGCGCGCTCTAGATCCGAACGCGCCAAAATAAACCTGTAGCACACTCTCCTATCCAGGGCCCACTTTATGAATCAACCTTTAATTTAAAATACATAATTGAGTCGGTGAACTTAGTTTACGCTTGGAAGTTGTAAAACCTTCTTGCCATCGCTGACGAGATCTAGGTGCCCGGGTAGCGGAGATCATCACCGTAGGCTAATCACGATTCTTCAGTTAAATAGTTGCGAGGGTAACAGTTAAGCTGAAGGTTTGTGGACACCGCCGCCATAAGTCCCGCGTTGCCTGCCTTGTTCTGGCGTCAGTTACCCGTGGGACTTGACGAAAGAACCTAACAGACCCGCAGGGGATGCTTGTAAACGCTTCCGCCAGGTGCGACGGTAACAGAAAGTTGCGTTGAGAGATATCTAGACCGCAAAGGATTGTAGTATCGGGAGAACGGCAGATCCTCTAGGTCGACTATTGCCGTTTTATATATCTTTGCTAACACCGTTGATTCTAGACAATTTCCAAATACATCCTAGCGTTCACTAAAGGCCTGCATAAATTAGTTATTGTTGGTTGAAGCCCCCTTATGAGAAGCGATATTTAATTAATTTCATCGATATTAATATAACTTTGTCGTCCGTCCGTTGTTTAAAAGTTAATGCTAGCCGAAACGAAACGTTTGCTATCAATAATAATTGACTACAGTTACTGTTCGAACTTCATTAGTCAAACTCTATATTTAGTTGCCACCGTTATAAAATAACTAATAATTGCTTCATTGTATATATATTAATTATAGTATTCCAGAACGTTTAATTTGTTAGGAACCGCAGTGTTTATCTTAGCGTCAAAGAACCCAGTAAAATCACTTTATCATTCACATGACATGCATTAAGTACCTCTTCTAACTCTGTTCATAATGTTTCCATTTATTCTGGTTATCACCATTCACCAGAGCATAGCACGTTACAACCATTAATTTCCTGATACCTATCTTCATTCGACCACAAAGTAGACAGAGAGACACCAATTCATACTCCCCTACATGCGCTTTAGAGAATTCGCTCAAGATCAATCCCATTCTTTTTGAACCATGAGTCCGTATTCCAGACTAGAAACCAAGACTTCCCGCATCCATCTATATTACTTCTTTCCCCTTCCATTTGGTTTCACTTACGCACAGCACATCTAGCCTTCTCTCTCTCTCTCTCATGTCACTCAAAATCTCGTGTTGCTTTCCATATATTCCTCTTACGTTCCACGTTCGCACTTTCTATTCCATGTTATCGCGTTTATTCCAAGGTGGGCCAACCTTGTTTAATCCCAGGCGCCCACCATGGCTTTGATTGTCCGAGGCTTTTCTTTGGTTCTTTTTAGCAATGTTTTTAAAGGTAGACTTGGTTGCTAGCCTAGATCGTACACTATGTCGATGTTGCATTCCTTACTTACGGAATCGACACCATACCGGTCAATATTCAGTATTGACTTATTTAGCTTATATGCTACAAGCGCAGTCACAATTCCAGCATTACCCTCGATATGACTAACGCTATTCTAAACAGACTAAGCTCCCTATCATGAATGGATTATTTTGCAGGCCAGCACATAGTTGCCCGTACCGCGACTACTAAGAAGTATACGTAATGCCCTGATACACTCGAGCACTCAGGCACACAAAAGTTATACTCAATTAATTAAAACCAGTAAATATATACAGGGCGTCCCACCGCCAGGGCAGGTTAAAAGTATATAGAAAACGAATAGAGGGATTAAAGTCATATTTTGGTACGTTATCTTGTGTTACCTGTTCTATCTATTAAATATATTTTCAAGATGGCGTCACTTCTGGAAATACTGGAAATTGCCCCTAACTTCGTTATTTTAAATAGAATGTCTATATTTTTATTTCATAGTATGTATCTGCATTAAATTTAATGTAACCGTCATGTAAAAAGTATTTACACAACTTTTAGTTTTCGAGAAAAAAATTATTTTCATTTCTCAAAGACCAAAATAGAGGCTTCAATAATACCGGATTACTCTAAACTGGAAAGAGATGCAATTATGAAACTGTTAAGGAAAAACCAAATGATAATAAGGTATACCACTGCATAACTAACTTTTTAAAAATCCGTTGCATGGGAACGATAATGGGGTTCTTTTACAACTACCCGAAAATTGCCAAAAATGTTTATTTTTTAAATCGGACTTGTATATTTTTGTTATCGTGTTCGATAGAGAATTTAATACTCTTAAAATCTATATCAGGTATCCCTATACCTAAATGCGATAGTTTTTTAGTTATTTACAATTTCTCTTGTAATCAAGAAATTTCATATACATATTTATTATGGAAGTTGGCTTTGGATTACAACAAACAAATTACAATTTCAAATATACAGAGAACTAAAAAGGATACTACAGTCAAACCTTGCACAATTACCAAGTGCCAAGTGCACTTTCAGGTGAAAATATTTTCAAGATGACCATACTTCCGAAACTATCGGAAATAGCTACAAATTTCATTTTTTTTAAACGGAGCAACTAATTTTTATCATGCCAATCGATTGAAAATTTAATAATCTTTCGTTCATACTAGATGTTATTATACGAAACTTCAATATTTTTTGAGTTGTATACTTTTTCGTAGAATGCCGAAGTTTCTACGGCTTCCACCCTAGTAGGCTACGGTTTGTCACAAAAATGCAATGAAAGTGAATTAAAAATTTATTAACTTAATTACAAGTTTTCAAAGTAAGAGCCATAGACCTTGAAACATTTATAAATTCTTAATCGAGCGGATTGAATTGCCGCCTTCCTTATCTCTTGGGGATCCAAATTATTAAAAGAATTCACAACACCGGTTTGTAAATTTTCTCTGGTTTGGACTGGAGTATCGTATACCTCCGCTTTAATTTTTCCCCATAAATAAAAAT
>JAHWXV010101050.1:0-24615 GCA_024586415.1 Phrixothrix hirtus
ACGCTACTTTACATTTGTGCAAAATTTCACAACTTTATCATTAGAAATAAAAAAGTTATCGATTTTTGATCCGAAACAGCCCTCGATTTTCCATAGTGCGCTGGCGCGTTATCGTGATGCAGAAGCCAGTCACCACTTGACTAAAGTTGATGCCGTTTTCTGCGAATTTCGTCACGTAACCTTTTCATAATTGCAAGATAATATTCCTTGTTGATGGTCTGGCGTCTAGGAGCATATTCGTGGTGTACGACACCCTCAAAATCAAAAACACAATCAGCAACGACTTGATATTTCTCCGACTTCGAATCGATTATACCTCTCTTTTATTTATGTTTTGCTCATACAATCGTCCCCAAATGCATTTTCATCATTGCAATGGTCTCCGCACAACTCTTTTCGAGTTTTACGCAAAATTTGATGAAAGTCCGTTGCTCCGATGTCTCCGTCATTTTCTACAATAGCAAAATACGACGAACGTAAACAACACGTTGTAAATAAACGTACGCTGTAGGTAAACTAAGGTGTTCTGACAAACACATCGAGAGAGTTCATAAAACGTTGCCGTTGATACTCGTACCCAGCAGAGGGCGCTACAATTATCAGGCGCGAAGACATGAAAAAAGTTCGGATAATTTTGGGACAGTCCTCCTAAACATCTTGGCCCAACTGGTCATCAGTTTGAAGATTGTTTCCAACAATTTATATTAATTTGATTTGTTATTTTAAGGTTATGACGTCTTGCGTGCGTTGTGTTTAAAAAAGGGAGCACCCCACTATCAGAAGCCGATTTAATTTAAATTTAACGCAATACAAACCATGGACAATTAATGTACAGCCCTTTTTTTAATCTGTGGAAAAGCCATTTGGAAGGTGAAATCGACCCTCTAAGTTGGGGGGGGGGAATTCGTTTTTCCATATTATATTAAAAATTGCAGAAAATACTTCAATAGACAGTACCCTTTATTTTTTAAGAGATTTCAGTTTATATATATTGTGAGCCTTGGCAACACTGAGTATTTAAGACGCCATCTAACACTTGTAATTGAAATTTTGACATTATTGAACATAACTTATTCAGAACATTTTGACATTTGAGCGTCATTAATGGTATTTATAGTGACTTGAAAATTGTGCCTCATCGTAAAAATGGAATTAAATCGTGAAAGTTTTCGTGCTTTCGCCATGGATTATCTAAACAAAAGTGTATCGATCAACTTACTTCTACTTTTGGCGATAAATCCCCATCCTTTGATACTGTGAAACGAGTTTAATTGTGACCACCCTTCGCTCGTGAAGGTCGTCCAAAATCAGTTGCTGTGCCAGAAAACACTGATGCTGTGCAAAACCTGATAATGCAAGATATCATGTGATATACTGTAAGATTGAAGCAACCTTATACATTAGCTCGACCAGCATATATAAAATATTGCATGAACATTTAGCCGTGAACAGGTTTGTTCTGATTGGATCCCTCACAATTTGAAAACATCTAAAAGCGATGCATGTGTCGATTGGTGCAAGCAAATGCTTACGAAATAGAATGTTGGTGCTTCTAAAGACATAAATAATATTGTAACAGGCAAAAAATCACGGATATATGCGTATGAGACGGAAAATAAACAGAAGGCGACTCTATGGGTGTATCAAGGTGAACCAAATGCAACAAAAGTGGTTCGCGCTCGAAGAACTTCGAAACAAATGCTTGCCTGTTTTTTCAGAAAAACTGGTCATATGGCAACAGTGCCTTTACAATAACGTAAAACGGTCACTTCTGAATGGTACACCGCCATTTTTTTGCCGGAAGTCTTCAGGTAAATAAGGAAAACAAACTAGCGTCGTAGGATCATTCTGTGTCAGGACAATGCGAGTTTTCACCATCTTGTCTGACTAACGATTATTTGAACACTCAAAAAATCAAATTAATGGGTCATCCGCAGCACAGTCCTAATTTGGAACCCATTGACTTCTTTTTGTTCCCGAACGTCAAGAAAAAAATGTAAACAACGGTTTTCGTCATGAGAACGAGCCACCGTGTGTTCAAAAACAATGCTTTTAAAGATGTCTCAAACAAAATGGCAAACATTTTTTGACAATTTCTTCAAAAGAATGCAAAAGTGTATAGATCATTGTCAGGCTTTATTGGCGGTCTTCGCCTAATAAACAGTTTTTTTTCAATTTTCCGCCGTGTGTTCCCTAGTAACGGTGTGGTTGGTTGCACGAGGGATAATAAACAAATATAAAGACTTAAAAATAATTAAGTAAGTAAAGAGTTGTTTTTCGTAGTGCTCGGTTCGGATAAAAATGCGAGAGGCGAGCTATTCGATTCCCCATAACGTTTGGAAAATTGTATAAGAAAATCACGTTGACAGTTGGTTATGATTTCCATGGTATTGGATGTCAAAGGTTTGATATCGCGTCGCGAGACCCCCGCGTTTTTGACAGTTAGAAATACGCGCAGGTAGTGCATATTCATATCAATCGTACGAGTGAGATTCCCTTTTCTTTTGAAGTGTCCGGGTGGTATTAAATGGTTTTCGCCGTGTAGTGTCGGATCACCTTGCCGGAGAAATTGATTAGCGACTCTCTGGGAATCTACCTGCTTTGTCCTCTCCGTTTGCAGCTTCTTTGTGACCCGAGGTCCTCCAGTTGGTGCGGGGATCTTAAAAACGGAATCACGATGGACGATTTTAGTTGTTGGAAATCAAAAAACTCGGTGAAGTGACAACTAAAACCAATGTTCCCCCTTTTATCGCATTGTTTTTGTGCTTCGATACTGTTTGCCTACAAATGGCGTTATTGTAATGTCAACGTAGTATACATCTAATTATCGGCGAGAATCCAAATTAATTTGTAGTCCTGGCTGCCGACTATCGTAGAAGCCCGCCTAAACTTCCCATTGTGAGGGGAGCCGTTTAATGCATTCCTCCTTAAGGATTCATACCTGTGTTGACTGTAATTAATATATTTAAACCTTACTTGTAGTATAGTAACTTGGTTAGTTTTCC
Source organism: Phrixothrix hirtus (assembly GCA_024586415.1). NCBI lineage: Eukaryota > Metazoa > Arthropoda > Insecta > Coleoptera > Phengodidae > Phrixothrix > Phrixothrix hirtus. Next base: position 3,006 of record JAHWXV010101050.1, read on the forward strand.
TCGTCCTTCTTGAATTAGGCCACATTCAAGAGTCGAGGAAATTTATCTGTAAACCGTTATATCCTACTATTTTGTATGTATTATATAAAACATTTTCTTTAGTAATAGATACATAATACTTACCAAATAGACTTTCATTTTGAACCTAGAATAAATTACCAGTGATTACCTTGTATTTCATGGATTATGTGTTAGATCTGGTACCCCCTCTTTTAGCCACGATCTTAATTTATAATATAATTCAAGTCCCTGATAAGCGGCAACCCCGGGACAACCCAACTAAAGCCACGGAACCGCTTTTCCCTGTTCCGAGGAACAGTTCCATTCAGTGAGTAGCCCAACAGGAACATCGGCGCCCCTTATTTATATCAAGTATTCGGATGTTGCTTTAAAGTATCCCTTAGGGCGCAGACGAGCTGGTGTAATTCCTCGGGAATCCTCCCTACTCCGTAGAGCTAGCAAGTCATCAGCCTCGTTGCAGTGCGTAGCGCTAAACGCGTTCGTGACATTATAAGAGAGAATGTTTTGAAAAACAATAAATCAATTTTCAATAATAAATTACAGTTTCTTTATTATTAGGCACACAATATAAATAGTACCCGTCGTATATGTAGACTCGCTATTTATTTTACTTTCTGTACGGTATAAAATTCAGGCTTATTAATTGGTTGTTCAAAAAGAGATGTTTTAAATTATTTAGTTTTCGCCAGTATATATTGCTAAGACGTGTTATTCTTTTTTCTTCCACTATACGCACGTATAATTTAATCGAATGGCTAAACTCAAGTTCAGAGTTGTGCTGTCATAAAAACAATATATGGGTGAAACTTTTTAAGCTACAGCAGGAGTTTTGTTTGTATTTAGAGAAAAATAAACTAGTAAAGTGGCATTTGTTTTTTAGGTGCTACAAATTTAAAATAAGTATTATCGTATCGGACCCTTTATGCAAAGCTTAAACAGTATTGACATATAAACCTCGTTTGTTTATAAATACGTTTTGTCACGAGGTGTTGTATGTGTAGCTTTAGGGAAATGGTTTGAAAGCTTTAAATCCAAATGTGTGAGACTCGAAACAACGGAAATGGAACGCAGCGCTATTTGCATGCCTCACTCGCCCCTATGGACTCCTACAATAGATTCTGTTGCAAAGCATTAAGCGTCTCTCTGAAGGTTAGCCAAATACCAACTTTCCTTTATTAATTTTGAGTTCGATAATTGTGCAAGACCGCTATCGTTGTTTAGTATTTGAAATTGAGTCGATAGATTACGGCCTGTTAAACTTACATAGTATTTAAAATCTATCCTACGAAACCTGATTAGTTAGTAAAAGCATTCCTATGCTCAAATCTTGCGAAAGTAAGTGTAATGTGCCGTAGCTGTTTTAGTTAACTATGATTCTACATTACGTTAATTTCCTTGAAGTTTAATAGAATTAATAGTTTGTTTTTGAATAAACTTATTATTGTAATAATTATTTTTATTAATATTATTCCTACTAACGTTGTAATTAGTTTAGAGAATTCGATGATGATCTGTTGATCAAACAATTTCTAATTTGTCCTTGTACCTTTTGAATATAAGTGTTACTAAATCGTTAAGATTTATTTGTACGAGGACTTCAATAATGAATGATAATAATTTTTTTCAAACTCCATACCTTCATTAATCCTTCAACTGCTGATGGTCTTTTTCGAAGTAATCTTCATTGGTTGTAATGCACTTATCTCAATATTTCTGTTATTCCTCAAAAACGTGCTGGAAACGGTCCTTTGACAGATCCTTTAGAATCGCCTCTGCCACCTTCACGTTTGTACGGGAGACTGACAACGCTTTCCATGAAGGTGCTTCGTTACTTCAGGGAAAAGAAAGAGGTTACAAGGGACAACGTCTAGGCTATTATAGGGTGGATAAGATGCACACTTTGTACTTACGATATTTGCAAACCATCGTCATGAATATTCATGGTGTAACACCCACCTTATTGCATGGAGATGTAATCTTTCAAAAATATAGTACGTTTTTGCAATGCTGTGTATGATTTACAACATATTGGGCATGCTTTTACAAGCGTATGCCATCACTCTAGTTCTTTTTGGTGTTGGTGTTAATGGAGCTTTCCATACCGAACTGTTTTGCTTATCTCTAAGTCAAAACAGTGAAGTTAAACTTCATCACCAGTCATTACCCTCGAACAACCCTTCCTGTACAATTGCTTTGAGTTCCACACAAACTTGTATGCGAGCATCCCGCCGCTCGGTAGTAATCTGTTTCGAAACCCATTACCCACAAACTCGCCTCACGCGAAGTTTTTCCATTGGCAAGTAACGGTAGGATGCTAATGAAGTATATAGGATCTCTAGCGGTTGTCCTAATGCAGTTTTTCGATTTTCTTGCGTAACAATGGCTACAGTGTTGAAGTTTTTTTTCCATTAGAGCTGTAGTTGAAGTTCCTGGGGTGGTAATTTTTGACATTGACTGCCTTCTATCTTTGAGCGTTTTATACCACTGACTAACAACTCTGTAGGGCAGAATAGATTTCCTACAAGTCTCTTCTAACAAATAATATGCCTCAATACGTACTTTCTTCAGGGCAACAAACTGAAGATGGCTTAACTGAATCGGTTGGTATCGGTCGCAATGGAATTAAATCGAACACAATCGTTATTACATATTAAGTAAGACATTACACCAACATTGTAATACAAGATCGGCGAAAATTGTAACCGTAAAGAAATAATTTCATTCATTACTAAAATGTCCTTGTACATGCCTTTGCTCACTAGTAGGCCTTTTCTTTGTCAATTTCAATTAATATACTCTTACCATCAGTTCTAGGAATCCTTTGACACATGGATAAGTCAATGATTACATACGATTACTCAAAGATAGACTTAAGTAATTGAAGCCCTTTACAAATGTACTGCAAATTTAATCTACACCGTACATTTACAGTCCCGGCGTATTAGAGGTGTTTGTTAGACTGCTTACGGTGTTTGACTTCCGGAAACCATCTTCACCATTACACAGAAACGTGCACTAGACGTTTTAGGTATTTCGTGTGTTCTTGACTTAATGGCGCTGCCCAAGCTTCAGTCACGGGAACATATATAGTCTGTCTCAACTCACAGGTTGACACCCCTGTATATTTGTTATTTGTAATGGAATTGATTTCAAATTTTTGAGGTACAAAGTCCCTTAGGTGATATTTCTGCGTAACTAGAAGTTGCATTTACTGCAAACTTTCTCCCTACTACGATCCAAAATAGAAGCAAAAAATCCAAAAAGCATAGTAGGGCTTGCTTAATTGTGAAAGTCGTTACAGAAATTTGTTTTAGGCTACCAAAAAACCCCAAAAACCTATTCTGCAAAAAATTCGTATTATTTATAAAATTTCCTTGTGCCCATAGACAATATTCCATTCTACTAACTTCGTCATTTTCTTCAAGCGTATGCAAAAATTTCGGTTTATACGTTATAATTTTGTGACATTTAAGACAATTCCGTACTCTTGATCGAGAAATATCACGCTGTAATGGAGCCCTTTGGATACTTATTCCAGGATTATTATGGGCAGTATCTAAAATTAGGTCATCTATGCCCAAAACAATTCTGTGTCGAGGTCTGGACTTAAAAACACTTCCAGAAAAGTTAAAAGGGTTGTTAATACTTGCAAGTGTTTGAAATGAAGTATTTTACCCGGATATTAAACTCTCGGGCTACCTCTCTAGGCTAGCGATGATTATCACCCACTAAACGAAGTATTTCTATTTTTTGGCAACTGATAAAAATCTTTCAGACATTTTATTATACCAAATCACTTAAGTTTGCTACTTAATACGTAGCTTTAACTGACATTTAAGCAAACCCTAACTAAACAAAAATTTTTTTTCAGTTTCCATAGCAGCAAATGTTGCATTTAACAAGGGTGCCATGAAATAAGTAACGGTTTAAAATTAATAAGAGGGTCCCTCTGAAGTTCCTAATAAACATTTTTTTAGTTGTACAGTTATTAATCGTTTTATTTTTGCTTTTAAACACTGCTGTTAAAATTCTGTATAATAGATTGTAACATTGATAAATCTAAATGGGATAATAAGGATGTAATATTTCTCCAAAATTTAAAACAAAAGGTTCATGACAGTGATAAATGAATGGTATAAAATGACCAATGATTGCCTCTAAAGCTCCTCATAATCATTTCTTTGCATCCTAAGACAAATTTTGTTTTTCAGGGCCCTCTTTTAGGTAAAAATGAATAATTTCTAAATCAACTTTGGTGATGTATAAAACAATTACTATTTAACATTTTTTAACCAAAATTGGGTTTTGGAGTTTTCAGGTAGCCTAAAACCAATTGCCGTAACGGCTTTCACAATTAAATAAGGCCTACTACTTGGTTTTTTGGATTTTTTGGTTCTATTTTGGATCTTAGTAGGCAGACCGTTTGCAGTAAATAAATTTTCTTATTACGCAGAAATATCAGTTTGTAAAGAGTCCCTGCTAGATCAGACGTTTAGAAACGTCAAAATTGTAAGGTGTGCAGCCTCGTGGGCCAGTTGGGGTTGGAACAGAGTTACCAATGCCGCTAATTAACTCCTAAGTCGGAGTGTAGGTCCAGAACTGTCTTTGATTACTGAGGAAACTATTTATCTAAAACTTACTTTAATTATGTACAATATTTGCAAGGATTCTTTCCAGTATAAATTTCTGATTCACTTTTACTTAAGCTTGTTAACCACTTTTATTTTGTACACACTGTATATGTACTTGAGTCATGACTCTTGATGTAATTTAACTTAGACAATTCTTGTATTTTTAATTTAGCTCTTGTTAATTATTAATTAACAATATTTGCAGTTCGTTATTGCTTATAAAATCGGTGTACACCTTTCAAAAATTTTACTTTTCTTATATTTGTAATTCTGTTACTCATGAAATGTACTTTACTTTCATTCATTCTGTGTGTTCGAATTTATTTTTAATTAGAAATATTTGAATGTTAATTATTTTGAAATGAATAACTTTTATAAACCTTTATTTTACAATTATTTACACTGTGAGTGGTCATATTATATTAATAATATAGTAGTAATTTTATGTGCTTAGTAATGACACAATTAAACAAATAAAAGCATTTATTTAAATAAATTAAAATTATACAAGTTTCTTTCAATAATCCCAGGTTTCAACCTTTAAATTAGTTGACGGTCGTTTTATTTATGTTCGGTAAATGCAGATGGCGTGACAATGCCCTTTATGATCAATATGTTAAACCAATTCGATCGATTTTAATGATTACGGATCTCAAAATGGCGCTAGTTATTTGTATTGTGCAGTTTTGTTTGCTGGTAATAATTACATGTTTAACGCAGGTGAAAATTAATTTAAGTAATTCTCATTTACTGTATTATTATTCATAGTTAACCCAAGTTTGAAAAGCGGGGAGGGCTAGTCGACGGGTGATCTCAGAATGCCTCATCAGCCTTGACGAGCCGGTTCAGGTTCTGTACGGAGACCAGCGTCTAACTTCTTAGGAAGGATCGAAATATTTTCACACATTCCGGTAAGACCTTAACATTATTAACAATCCCTAATTAAATGAGAATAGTATTCGTCAAGTTTGTTAAATGAATTCTGAACTGAACAGTGCAGGTTAACGAACCCAAAAATCGGCATTTTTAAATGCTGCTAGATTGCTCTGATCCTCAAACACTGGATCACCACGATTCTTAGCATAAGTACTGTCCCTTTATTTTGTATTGCAATTTTATGTAATGTAAACGGAATTTTACAATATGGGGTAGTTCTAACCTATGTTCGTCGGTTTGAAATGGTTTTTACCAGCTAAGGCGGTAAAATATACCTCGTACGAGATGTTTGCCAAAATCAGGCGGTGAACGTCTCTAGATAGCCCGTCTTCGAAAGCGTGTTGATATACTAAACCGCTATCAACAAATTCAAGGCGAATTAACTTTCTTTTGGTTTAACACCCGTAATTAAAATATTTTATAACAAATTAGTACATCATTGAATGCGTAATTTTAACGTGTGTAAAGCAGTAAAAATGATATTAAGAGAGCTGTTTACATACGCTCAAAAATAACCAAAATAATTATACAGGCTTACTTATGTTAATCAATAATATTAGAAGTTATGTGACATGTGGTGGATTATAATACAGATTGTTCTTTGAATAAACGAATTACACATCATTTAATATAAAGTGATTAAATTAGTTTAATTAATGTAAAATTTTCCATCAAAATGCAAAACTACGGTGTGTTTATCTAATCAAATTTGAGCACTCATGGTTCTATGTATATAAAGTTCAAACTCGTTGATCTACACAATCAAAATAACGTTGACTTGGGTCAAGAATCTTGAACTATTCAGATTAATATAACACAATAAATTTAAAATGTATCAAATCTTAACACTAGCTAATATAATGGTAATTAAATACAAATAAATGAATGAATTTGTTAATCGGTAATTATAAAATAACAATTAAAAGCAAAAATAAATAAATATAACAAACGGTTGTTAGAAAGCTCGGTAATTACATAAATGATAATTAATTAAAATATATACAGGGCGTTTTGTTATATTATTTCTAACGAAATGATTTCAAATAAACAAAATAAATACAATTAATGCAGCTATGCCGTTTTAAAGCGGTGAGTTTAGCCTCACAATTTGTTGATTTAATTATACACAAGAGGAAAACTCACGGCGACGATATAGATTTATTACAAGTTAAGGGACTTCACATCTTATAATAATTTGAAATCTAATCGATTATAAATAACAAAGACACAATGGTGTCAACCTGTAAGATGAGACACACTGTATAAGTCGTCTGACGGCCTTGCAGTAAATAAGTTCATCTGATTTCGAAAATATTTTGGTATTATCGTTTGCGAAAATACATACAATCGATAGAAGCCTTAGTTTCTTAAAAATGTGACAATATACATGCTTTTATCTTCTTCAATAGAAGAAAATTAGTAACAAAATTGCAAAGCACATTCTTAGTTTTCCTTTGTATTTTATTTATTTAAAAGTCCCTCGATATTGACATAACAGTCTTTCCAGATCCTTCTGCGGTAGAATAACATTAGATGTTTATAGTTTGTTCATAACATAATTCAATAAACGTTTAAATAGTGCTTGAATACGGTTCAATGAAAATATGATTCTTTAAAGATAAAAAATGAAAGACTAATTTTAAATAACGAGAAAACAAACACAGACATCATCATTTAAAAGCCGCAACAATTTTATTAAACCATAGCGGCTTTAAGGCGGATAAAATAAACTAAGTATAAAGACAAAGAAAAATCGTTATCCGAATTTCTTGGCTTTGAGCCGCCTTTAATTGGCTTTTCTTACGATTGATTTTACGAACAGCCTAACTGCCATCAGCGCGTATAGCTTCAATTAGCACTAATGTCAATGTTTGTCAATATTCTTAGCAAATCAAGAAATATAGGTTGTCCGGTTTAGTAAATTCATTTATTGATACATTGTCGTACTTACTAATTGAAGTTTTCTAAATTGCGCATTTACTATCAGATAAGAAGAAATCGTTAAAGAATTAGATTTTCTGATTTTGAAAGTTTTATGTATTTTATTTATAATAAAACATATTAGCCACCTAACAGACGTATGAATGGAGGTTCGACGTACTGGAACGAAATTTAAACCTAAAATAAGATATCCATGGAATGATTAAAATTTAAAACGCAGCAAATGTTTATATGTAAAAAAGTTATTAATTTAAATTCAAGTTATTCAGTACTAAAAATACAAATAACCTTTATTTATTAACATGTATATAGTTAACAAGGGCACTGTCAATTCTCAGTTCCATTACAGGCTATTCCGTCATGTTCAATAATTCATATAATATTTCTATTCGCGAGTTATTTAATAATGTATCCATCAATCACTGCAAATGAGTTTCTGTTTCACAAAGTATTATAAATAATTAAACAATAGATGCACTAATTTCTTTCGATTACGGCTTTAGATATTAAAACCTCCTCAGATCTCTGGTAATTTCATAAAAAGCTCGGAACTAAATAACTTTAAATTAGTTTAACGCATTCCCGTTGTAGAACGGTGTACAATAATAGCGCTAATACAGATGACCAAAAATTCTTCAGAACATCTTGAAATTTAAATTAATTTCTTGGCTGCAGATCGTTTAAGAATTGAGAAAACCAATATCCGATATTTTTTAATATTTAAGAGATTATTCAGATTGTTCATTTTTACAATTATTTAATAACACTGGTTAAGCAATTTTCATAACTTCTATCGACTTAAGGGAACAGAATATTATCTTATCGCTAAATCATTAGCTCTACTAGTATTTAAAATAGGAGATGTAGAGCAATGAAATTAATTAAATATACAATTGATGGTTACAAGATGAAATTTGCAAAAACCTTCCACATTTATTGGGAATTTTTATGACAAGCTATCATTACGTCGGCCAAAATACGTAATAACTAACTAAATAACTACATTTATTGCTATTTCAAGTTGAGTGCTTTTGCTTGGGCTTCTGTTTGTAATGTAGCTGTGGAGCGTCTTCGTTGGATGTTCAGAAATAGCCTTCTAACATTGCTAGGCTTCATTTCCTTTCATATCTTTTGTCAACGGCAACAATGTCCTAACGAAATCGCTCACTGTGTTCATTACTGACGCCTATACAGGTGTCTGAAAAGAAATCGAGGCGGGAATGGTGAAAGTGAATCTTCAGGAGACATGTATGCACTAAGCTAGTGATAGCACATGAGCATCTCATCCGCCAACACTTTGTTATTAGATGTACATTTGTTTCATACAAATTCTGAACAAACACCCTGCCACGCTCAAAATTGATAAAATCCACTTTTTAGTTAAAATTATAATGAAATATTATTTTTACGAACCTCGTCTTATAAATTCTTATAATATTAAATTCAGGTGAGATGTTTGTACATAATCTGCTTTCGATCTGTATAAGTGTTTTGTTGCTACTGTTTAACATTCGAAGAGTCGTGAATTTTAATTTTTGGTTAATGAAATTTATGCAAAACTGTATTTTCAATTCCCGTTGTCAGGAAGTGCTGCGATCTAGCGTGTATTTGCCTATGTTTAAAAAACTTATCTCCGTCTATTTTTTTCTATCGGTTTTGAACCGCATTCGGGGACATTGGTGTTCACAACTTGTTTTCAGTATGTCTTTATCGGTTATTTAACGGTTAGTTTTTTGTTTTCAACCTACACTAAAGTCGGTTCACCGCTGAGAATGACCTCTGTTATCTTAAGAAAGAACGTTTCCAAATCTCGTATTTAGGATGTACACCAACTGTTGCCGTTAAGATCTCCCACGCATCGTTGTTGAGCGGACCAGGATGGTAGTAATACAATTTTAGAATAAGGTCGTAATTTTGCGCCGTATGGAAATCCCCTGCACAGCAATGTTACAATTATACTTTTCAAGTAGGTTTTCGTAAATTCCTGTACGATGCGAACCTAATGTTTAGATTTCATATATAAATTTGAAGCTCGATTTGCAGAAATCACTAATTTGCAACTACCTTATTGTTTTTTGTTCGCTACGCCTCGAGATATCTATATTCCAGTCATGCATCATGACATCTTTCGAGTAACATATGATACAGTCGGCCCCGACTGGTGTAGTGGTTAGTACGTTTGCCGCTGCACCCAAGAAACGCAGATTCAATCCCAATCGAAGTGGGTAAATTTTTCAGGGGGAGAAATTTAAAAAACATGCCTTCTTCTCGAATAAGGAAGTAAAATCGTAGGACCCGTGTCAATGTGATGTTTGCACGTTAAAAATCCGTACTAGCGGTGGAACCCCTCCCAAATTCGGGGAAATTCTAGTAGGAATGGCAAAATGCCTATATAACAGTTCCAGTCCAAGAGGGCTAAGGAAAATTCCGTATCCGAACCCTCATCTACAAAAATAAACAAATATATGGTGCAAGACATAGTTCATAGTTTATGAATATTTTCAATTCTATAGAAATTTGTTTTGATTAAATAGTAGCTATTATATTTGAAATATTTGGTATATGTAATTGCATGTAAAGCAATGTCATCTAAAAATCACTATAATTACTTTCCTTTATTTTAAATGTCACGGTAACGACTGTACCGATAAATCATACTATGAAATCTTCCACTATCTAGCAATACTTTTTCTTCCTTAATAGTTTAATGTCTAGGTTTCGGTGGACGTGCATATGACCTCTTCCTCTCGAGAAAAATAACTGTTTCTTATGAGCTTTCAGTCTATTTATTTTATAAAGGTTCATTTACATAACTTTAGCGGATAGTGTTGTATAGCACAGTAACGTAATTAATTAAATTTAAATGAATGCTTTGGGACTTGTTTACGTTCACTAAAGACAAAGTTGCTATTTTGACTCATATTCTGGTATTTAAGATAGGAATTGCTTTTAATTAAATATTTTGTGTTAGCTTTAATCATGTAAAAATGCACCTTCATTAACTGTTTAGTTGAAAATATTTAACTTAATAACCTTTGAGTGTTGGAACGCATACTGAAAGAAATTACTCCTCATATTGTGTGTTATCCTTAATCCGGAAAAAAGGAACTTTTATTAACTATTTGTTTAATGTATGGCTTCCGATGGAAATATAAAATACCTTTGTTATACTTAGACCTATTACAATCTCTGTTTTGTAGCTAAGTTGTTGATTTCGCCAAACCCTAGTGGAATAAATGGTATTTTTTGATATACTGCTTACTTATTTCTACGGCCAAAAGTAAAGGGTTTCTCAATAGGAATGATATGTCTTTAAAATTAGATAAATACAGAATATCTGAGAACAAAAGCAAAACTATTTTTTTATTTTATAGTACAACTTATAACAATTATGTTTTAAATAACACATTATTCAAATGTCCAGCTCGGTTTTGTTTGCATGATTGAATTCGATAAACCCAATTTTCGATAACTTTTTGCAATAAATCAGGTACAACGTTATCAATGCGGGGTTTGATGTTCAATTTCAAAGCGTCAATAGTGCGAGGTTTGTTGGCATATACCAACAACTTTAAATAACCCCACAAAAAGAAGTCCAAAGGTGTTAAATCACAACTTCTTGGAGGCCAATTAACAGTTCCATTTCTGGAGGTGTCAGACTCACCAAACTTTTCTCTCAATAACTCCATAGTGCCATTGGCAACATGTGGTGTTACACCATCTCGTTGAAAGAACATGCCTTGCAAATTCATTTCATCCAGTTTTGGCCACAAAAAATCCGTTAACATCGATCGATAACGCTAACCAGTTACTGTTACTGCATCTCCATTTACACCTTCAAAAAAATATGGTCCGATTATGCTACCATGCCATAAACCACACCAAACAGTAACTTTTGCTGGATGCAAAGACATCTCGTGAATCTGTAGTGGATTATTTTTATACCAAAAACGACAATTGTGTTTGTTAACAAAACCACTTAACCGGAAATGGGCTACATCTGTAAATATAAGTTTTTTGGAAAAATCAGGATGAACTTCAAGTTGCTCTAGAGCCCAATCAGCAAACCCACGACGCTTATGATGGTCACGTGGCTTCAGTTCTTGGGTTAAAACAATCTTATATGGATGCAAACCCAACTCTTTTCTCAAAATACGCCAAGCTGTCATCCTTGAAAGACCAAGTTCTTGAGCATGTCGATTTATCGCCTGATTTGCATCTTCTGTAACACTGGCATCTACAGCATCAATATTGTCTTGGTTTCTTGCATTTGGTTGTCTTACTAGTGTTCTGGTATCGTGTAAAGTTAAATTTGTTTCGAATTTTTGAACGATTCGACGAATAGCAAGCACAGGGCGCTTATGTGGCCCAAAATCTTCACAAAGATCACGTTGAGTTTGAATAAAAGAACGATTATCTTTATAAAATTTCTGGATAATAACCAAACGTTGTTGAAGCATGTATTTTGTCATGATGAATTATCAAACTATACTCAAAACAAATGACAGTTAGTGAGATTTCTACAATTTTAGATGTGGTTGCTATGATGTTTTAAAAACATATCGTTCCTATTGGGAAACCTTTTACCTTCTCTAGATAGAATTTTCTGCTCCTGGACAAGACCTGAAGCTCGGTGAGGTTTAGGGTCGTGTAAATACGTCATACACATTATCGTTTAGGCGTATGTTGCTTCTGAGCCTTTACGAACTACTTATGCCCAACATTCCCTTCCTTTGGACTCAGGTGGACTACGTTGTGCTGACCTCAACCCCTCTCCGACATCATACGATCTGGCTGGCGCTCCCATCATTACGACGTCGAGATCAAGTCTCATATTTAACCATCTCGTACGTCGTAATCCTTAAAACTATTTCACGTTAACTTCTAATCAGTCCGAATTATGCCATCAAACTGAACGTCGTTGTAAAGCTCCATAATCTGTGGGCCAACAAAGATGCCCTATTTTAACTTTGTATGATTTAATCGGGGAAATTTTGATGTCAAATTGTTGAAATTTGCGTTTTCTCATTGCCTGCACTTAAAAAAGTTTTTAGTTAGTCCTAGTTTGATGTAAAACTGAGGGAGCAAAATTTTCTCGTTACCAACCAATCGTTGATCTTGTTCATTCTTTTTACTAGGCCGAAATTTTTCTCTTGCAAGCCAGGCTATACTAATGTAATGAAGCTGACTAGTACTACTTTTGTATTGACACAGGAATTAGCAATTCTTGATGTATAACAACTATAATCGCAATAGAAGAGCAATAACTTTGAGATCGTTACATATTTGGCACTAAAAGTTTCTGTAATTTATCGCATTAAGTAAAATCTTCATTTTTTTGTCATATGATTCATTCATGTGAACAGCATTCCCGGAGTAGCGGAAGGAAGTTTGTTACCCTTGTAGAGGAGAACAGCTTTTAAACTCCCCAGCAAAGGATCTATGACATGTCTCCACTCATCAAGATCGTGATTAAACAAGAGAACCTCTATCAGGCTATTTATGTTCGTACATGTAAAAACTGCATCTTATATCTAGAAAACAGGTGTAAATTTCTTCTCGCTAGTCCAGTAAGCTGAGACACTGTTTTGTTTTTAAGAACGCCTAATTCGTATATCAAGCCACTCAGCCTATGTTGAGTAGTTTTGTGGGGGTTAATCATCACTTTCACGGCCAAAATTAGGTTTATCTGTTCCTTCATCATAGTCCAATTGAAACTCTTCTGGCGCTTCCAGATTAGATAGACCTTCTCCATGTGGGGCAGGTAGAACGGATGAGAGGATATCGTATACGTTATATTTGTCTTCGTTCTTTTATATATTAATTGCCGAATAGGTGGTATCATACAGTAATAGGAGTCAGTTCAACGATTTGTGGATTGTCTCCAAATCCTAGACACTGTAAAAGGCATCGAACGACTTTTACCACTAATCCAAATTCGCAAGTTATTGGCACAAATATTGCAAACAATATGTGGTGCTCATGTTTTATTTTGATCTCTGATTCGAAAACCAAACTGGTGCTATGCCGTTTCGATCAGTAACAGAAAATCGCTTATTTTTGACTAAAAAGAGTTCACACATAACAAAAGTTGTCAGACAAGTTCATACAAATTCGAAGCACTTTAATCAGAGAAAATGAAATCACCAAGCTGTAAAGAAACAATAACACACTATGAAAGTCGAAATAGTAGTAAATCAAATAATATTTGTAAACACTGATTAAGTCTAGCGACAAACAGAGCAAATTGGCGGTTATACTACTCACACTGCTGCCAGCATGAGATAAACAACAGTCTTCACTTATTTCCAACTAAAATGAAACGATTTCCCTAGATATTTCCGGTATAATAAGAAAAAATGTCTTCGCTTTGTTACATTTACCGCATTGCAATTTTCTACGATCGATACCTTTAAAATGAAAACTAGCGCTAATAATCAACTTGTGTCATTTTTATTTTTTAGCGGCATCAAGTCCATACCAATTGGCTACTTTTGTTCAATTTACAATTTTGTGTTGATCAGTGTAATCTAAGTTATTGAAATAAAATAGTATGTCTGATAGAAAAACAATTATTATTTTCAAAAATAGTGAATGAAGTGAAAAAAATTAATTTAAGTATGACAGAGAAGTAGCTGGAATCTAATTAAATAAGAAATTCGTAAACATGTGTAACCAAAACCTTCAATAACGTATTGATAATTACACACAAAAGCTAAGATATAAGTTTAAGCAACAACATAACTTAGAATTTGCAATTTAATTAGTTCGAAATAGAAAAGAACAGACATCATCAAATGTAATAATTAGATTTAATTTATGTATAAAGAATCTGTGAAAAACTTAATAAAATTAGTATCTATCAATATTGGTAGTTACTCTACCACTGTACTGGACTAAGCCATAATTTCTCGCATGAGGCTGTGCGGGGGTACACTAGCATCCAGCATATCTAGTGTAAATCGCCCTATAGATCCAAGCCTATATTTTTCCTGGTTTGAGACTGAATCAGGCTATAGGAACAGATTTATAATCCAGTTGATGCATAAGGTTAACCTGGTTTTAGACTCAGCCAGGGACAGGTCGAATACTGCTGGACCTCCAAAATCAGAAAAGGGTATTTTGGCAAGCGCCAGTGATCCTACAAGGACCTCAAAATTTACAATTTCCTTATATTTTCTTTCCCTATAAAAAATGTGTAAGATCCTAATACTTGAAACAACTTTGAAGTAAAAATTCTTAAATTGAAGCTTTAGCTTGTTTGTCAGTCTAGAAAACCTTAACATAGTAGAAGTAGACTGTCGATATAGATAATGGTAATTGAAAGGTATAAGGGGAGTTAGATATGATAAAAGGGGCAGCAGAAGCTATCTCACTGATTAACTGACGAGAAGCCGTTTATTTAGCGAACTCAGTCAACATCTAGCGCTCGCTTAATAAGTCAGTGTATCACTTCCTTCGAGTGGTCGGACATGGTATCGTTTCCTTAGACGTGTTATTCTAGTGTAATGGAACTCCTATTCTCTTGATCCATGTTGAGTAATGCTCAGCTAAACCAAAATGTTATATCTGATCTAACTTCCTAAAATATAATTTAGAAGTGCTGTTATGACCATTTGCGACACGATCTAAAATTTAAACCAACTATTGTAAGCGCGTCTTATATTTTGACAAACTATAACAATTATTTAGAAACACCCGCCATAGATAGATGCTGATGGCTGAAAGTAATTGGTAAAATTCCGTCAACATCTGTATGTTTAAAATTACAAACATAAATTTTCAAATTATAAATAATTCAGTTGAACATAATATTTCAAGTACTTTTTCTATTATAAACTCAACAGTAAATGGGATTCTCAAATAACTCTATGTAAAAAAAGGGCATTTCTTGAAACCTGTACGTCAGTAGCCGTTTGAGCCGCGTTTACTCTTCTAAAAATAGATGTTAACCACCCCCCGTCTTTCCCCATGTTCCACGAGGTTTCTACTAACAGTCAGTCGAGATTAGAGATTACGAGCGCAAGCACTTTTTATTTGGACGTGACGCTAAGTACACGCGAACTTTAAGAGTAGTGGGAGAGTGTCCAGGTTCATTAAGTTTAAATGAAAGAGCTATCCTAATTGAATTCTAACGAATACCCGAATAGTTGATAGATTCGACATGTTGACGCCGTAGGTGGATTAGAACTGGGTGAAGCATCGTTAGTCCACGTTCCATTTCCTAGTGAAGGGTTGAGGATCGGATTGGACAGTACAAGCAGGTACGAAATCACCTTGAACTAAAGGCGACGCTGTGTCCTGTTTTAGGAAGTCACGAAATTCTTGGACTACAAGTAAGTTACGTTCTTCTAATTTTCCCCTAATTCTCCAAGCTTCCTTTTGGGATCCGACAACCAATTCTTTTTGTAGACTATATCAAAATTACAATTAATTTAAGTACTTATTTTAGGTCAGGCCACGATTTAAAGGCCGAATCTCTTGTTAAATTTAATCTAAGAATACTTAATGGAAGCCCAGGGGTCCCCCTAATTCAGTTATAGTTAACAAATTGTTTTATTTTCCTTTGTTGTCTGTGTTTTCTTTCATAACTGTATATTTCACCTTTTTATTACTATAGTAATTTATTGAGTGCAGACTTTATTATTTCGCAACTAGTAACCATTCTTTCTTTCAGGGAATCGCTGGAATTAAATAAGAAAACTATCTTAAATTGTAAGTATAGCTTGAAGTGATCAAAGTATCAATCCAGTGTCGTACATACTTCCACTTATATAGTAATTATACCAATATAATTTGGAATTATAGGTTTTGGAAGGGGAGTCTTTGTTCTCGACGTTCCTCTAACATCTAACCTGACGCCTTCTAACAAAGTGGCGCCCTTAATTACGACTTTCTCCTATTGTGACAACTGTAAGACGTTACTACATAGCCCTATGGAATTTAATAGCTAACGTGTAACCCCCCTTCTCCATGACTAGCGATGCAACCCCGCTTCAGGGAAACAAAATCATATGTACCCTTAGGGACGCAAAACGTCTTTCCACACGTTATACTATCTTTGATTTCGGTAATTTGTAACAATTTCTAAAATAAGAGATTATCGTTTTTGTTGTTCGGGTGTTCTATTTTTAATACTTATATTAAAGGCATAAATAGTTTGAAAATAATAATAAGGTAAATAAACAAAATATAATTAAGTATTAAAATTACATATATCTGTTTTATAATAATTATTTGAATATAAACATAAACAATGTATTCGGTAACGATTGTATTACAAAAATGTTATTTAAAATAAGATTGCACCTGATGAATGCAACTTTTTCTTTTTATTCTTTGGATTCTTCTGTATTGCATCATAAAAGCTCCACTTGAGAATGCACATTGCAAACCACTGTAAAATTAGCCTTACCTAACCGAATAAAACAATAGAAATTCCAACCTTCCAACTCTTCATAAAATCTAAACTTGTAGTTTAATTAAAATTACTCAAAACATATTTATGTATCCATTTAGTGATAATACTAGTTCTTTGAACAATGAATTTTCTATTTAGTTTGTCCCTGACAGTCACAAATATAAAACAAAGAAATGCTAATATAGCAATATTGACCTAATAATTTTCAATGTAAGTAAATTTTGGAAGTAGTATATTATCACTAATTCTCCTAAACAACTTTTTAGAAGGTTTTTGTTGAATTTTACGCTAATCTAGCCAATAATGGCCTCATTAAAAAATAACTTATTTATGAGAAAAAATTCCTCGGCTAGACAAGATGATTATAGTGTAGGTCAAAAATTGGGACTGTTATGTCATAACGATACCATTTTTAAAATCAGAGCACCAAATACATTCAAAAGGCGCCAAATCAAAAATTTTATTTTTTTGACCAGTGTAAGCTTTCAGTTACAGAACTAGTGGAAATAAACGTCTACCATCGACCCAAAATTAGTAGGTCGTTTAAATCACAATAAATTAGATAAACTATAGTACATAATTTTAATTAAAAATTGTGTACGTATATTTAGTTGTTATAAAAGGTTATTGCAAATTTGAAACATTTCATCCAAACGTATATAATACTTAATAATTTTTCCAATGAAGATATATAAACATTTTCATAAACAAATATTTTAAAAAAGATAGTAAGAATACATAAAAGTTAAAAAAATAATTAAAAAACCTTGCCAACTTGATAACAGTTATATTTTTCTAAGTTTACCCCCGGTTTAAAGTCATAAATATTTCGTCACAAATAACAAGTCTCTTGATAAAATAATGTTCTACACAATTGGCAAGGAGCTATCTATTCATGACTATATGACCTTCAATTCACGCCGAGTCAGTTTCTAATAGCGAGTTCTACTTGCTGCATTACACCAGGGCAGTGCACATCAACTAATATGCCCTAGACCCTTGCAGTGCAGCAAGTTGAACTCGTTGTAAGGCACCACTTGACTGCTCTTATTGACTAATCTAATTTGATAGATACAGGGTGTTTCAGTTAATATGACATTCCTTTTAAGGGCTGTAAATAGACCCTAAAACCACCCCAATAAACGTAAAATTAAAATAAATACGAATACAAAAAAGCCCTTTATTTCTAATTATGTACAACGAGCCGCCTATGGTTTCATTCAGACCAAACTGTTAAATCATTCATAAAATTATAACTGACCTACCTAGCAGTATCGCTTTGCAATAACATACACTTTTACAGCCGTAGCAGGCACGTTGAGATATTTAAACACTTTAACACGTTTCAGATTTTTCTAGTTGGTTTTGTAACAGTATTCAGAGGAATGGCACAATAATTTACCCAATTTGACTTAGAATAATCAAACATTGTTTTATACACTATTTCAAAAGCTAAATCGCCAATTAGATTGTCTTAAAAATTTCAGCTACATTTTATTACAAATTCCTTTAGCACCATTTTTGTGAAATTACCTTCGAAACTGCAAATAATTAAAAATGTTAAAAGTATGTTAATTCGCTTACAGATTTATTTCTCTTAATCTAGTGGCATAATTTCGTTTATTAAGATATGGGTCACTGCCATTTACAAAGGTGTATCATTTTACAGTTTTATTTGTATGCATCTGCTTCGAAAGTTAAAATAAACGCGTACAATTCTGATCTACTACGGAAACGTTTATTTAGTAAGAAACCCTTACTCGATTATATTTGAATATTTGAAAGCATGTGCATAGTCGACTCGCATTATTAAAGGAAAAGGAATTTTTAGTATTCGTATTGCTTTTAACTTTGCGCTTATTGTGATGTCTATAGGGCATGATTTCATCCCTAAAAAGGAATATTACATTGTCTGAAACACCCTGTGTAATTGCATAGGGAGGCATGTGATACCACAAGGTCGTTTGACAATTTGTTATTGGTTACCGAATTTGCTTCGACTGTTTGAAGGTGCTATCCTCTTAGGACGTTCAAATCATCTTCAATGTTAGTCTAACCGCATTTAAAACTTTTGAGTCATTGCACAGCGATCTGAGTATTTCCCTACCATATCTTCACCTTTGTATCATAATGCACAACGACGAAATTTGAAGCAGTGATGATTTTTCCAAATAATGTCTCAGAAGTAATCGAATTGATACCATCTCAGCAACACATGCATGCACAACTCTGTTTAATCAAATCCACCTCGATTGGTTGAAACATGTAATTAATAGTTAACTGTTTTACATGGTCAGCGGTCCAATGATCAATGCTTAATATATTAAAAATCATATAAAATCAAATTCTGTCGTTAAATCAAGTATATTTAGTGAAGCTATAACTTAACTATAGATATTAAAAAATGTTTCTGAAACTTTCATTTGTTCCGTAACTGTTTACGAAACGTCAAATATCAAATTTTATATTATATTGAATTGGTGCATAATTATTCGGGATTTTTCACAAAAAATTTTTGTTTATGAGAATGGATGGTTTGATTTACTTTTTTCATAAAACTATTCCTTTTGTTTGAGGTAAAAAAATGCGTGTCGATAATTATAATCATAATCATCACATTACGCTTTATCACTACCGAAAAGGATGGAAAGCGGCACAGTTATTTCGCGATGTCAACAGACTGCTTGGTGATGGAGGAATTAACGAAAGTCAGTGTCGAGAGTGGTTTATTCATTTCATTCTGGCGACACAAACCAGAATAACTATCCAGGCAGAGGAAAACCATCGAATTTTAACGGTAAGAGACTATTAGCAGCTGTGGAAGAGGACGAATGCTTAACTACCCTAATTCTGCAGAGGACATCAGTATGCCGAGCATTTCACAATTGTTAGGCGCTTTATTAATTCTGAAAAGTGAGGACATTGAGTAGATGAATGCCGCACGAGCTCTCCACACGAGTTCGAATATTTACCGATCTTCTTCAGAGAAATGTACAAACGCTGTTTCTGAAAGATCTAGCACTGGAAATGAATCGCGTGGTCGAATTCATCACCAATAAGAGATGCGATCTACTTCCTCGTCCGCCTTATTCTTCTTCAGAGAAAAACTGATAGGCAGATAAAATCTATAATAATTTGGATCTGTTGATCCCTGATACCATGGAATGGATAGGGTTGAAGGACCGTCCTTTCTTTGATAGTGGAATCAACTGTCTGCCAAAATAATAGGGGACAGGTCTTAAAGTAAGTGGTGAGTATACTCCAGAACGACCTATGCATGTTTTCAATATACTCTAATGTTTTAACTCTTGAAAACAGAAATTTTAATATTAATTAATTGATTATTTAAATAAATGCTTACAAATATTTTTCTTATACCCGAAATGCTTGTTTTCCTATTGTAAGCATCTAAAAGAGTAATTCACCAAAGATCTAGTTATTAATTTATTTTTTTCAGAAAACTTGTGTTTTACAATAGCGATTCATTTCAAAGTATCGAATTCATTTTTTCACAAATACGACCTATTTATTAAAAGGTTTTGATGTTTAATGTAATGTATAAATAAGTTTTCTTGTAGAAAGGAAAACATTATTTACGTCACATGTTTTCTACAGTAAATTTAAAATATAATTTATATACCTCAGTGTATACATACTTTGTTTTCTCTAGTTTAGAAGGAAAGGGATATAAAGTATTTTGCTTTTTCTTGTAATATTTTTAAACTAATACGTCTTTGATGTGATACTGTAATACAATTCCTTTTTAGGGATTACTTGACAATTTTAATCAATTACTTTGAAGTACTAATTCTTTTAACACGTAAATTAATTATTATTATGTGAATTCTTTAATGTTAAATTATTTGAAAACCTATTAATGCAAATATCTTGTAAAATATGTCCTGAGTTTGGTTTTATAAATAACCTTATTATGCATTTTCAAATTCTTTGGCAGTGAGTTTTTCTTTTATCAAGTAGATGCTATCACCGTTATTTCGGATTTGAATTCACTGAAATGGCAATAAATACTGTTGTCTACTAGCTCAGGTACGGTCGGCAGAGTAGGGGTGGGTGGTTGGATGTTATTGTTTCTTTGTCTTACGCTTACATTTACCTTACCAGGAAAGTTCATCGAAATAGTACAAAAAGCAAATGGTGATTAAATACAGAAGGGCGCCGCACTTTCGTAGGGTCGTCTGAAACAACGGCATTCGCGAAACCGAAACACTGGTTATCATAGTTGTGTTGGGGAAATATTAAGACGAGAGTGAGATTTAGTATCTTCCACATATGTCCTTGGTTTCTCGACGTAAAAGAAACAAAAGCGATAATTAACAGCTTAC
The DNA here is from genome assembly GCA_024586415.1 of Phrixothrix hirtus. Lineage (NCBI taxonomy): Eukaryota > Metazoa > Arthropoda > Insecta > Coleoptera > Phengodidae > Phrixothrix > Phrixothrix hirtus. Next base: position 24,299 of record JAHWXV010101050.1, read on the forward strand.
ACTGAATCTCTAAAGAAATATTTTATTCACTTCCGCAACCTAAAAAGACAAGGTTAATACAAAGTAAGATACGCAGAAATTCCTTTCGTTGGTCAACTCGATCATTAATTCACAAATGATCATAACTTCTGCTACAAATTACAAGCAAGATGTAATTGACAAGAGCTCGTACTCTAAACAAGAATGCAAAAATCAAAACTAGCTTATTCAAGTATTGTCATGTTATTCCAATAATTTTCAGTACGCCCTGTATACTAAATTTAAAATAATGAAGTCTTATCTTTAATCAAAACTACTAAAATCTTTATGACAATAAT
>JAHWXV010101080.1:0-13141 GCA_024586415.1 Phrixothrix hirtus
CTTCGAACCAAATATAGCCCACCTGCGCTACTCAGGGCGGTAAGGGGAACCTTTACATCATTCCGCCCCGGACCCCGTTCTGCCCCGGTCACCCCTACCTCTTTTCAGATACAGGCAAGATACGCGATGCGTACACAATTGGCCTTAGATTGCCCTCCGACATAATGTGTACTGTAACCCTCGCGATACGATAATCTGAAGCATAACAAAATAACTGAAGAGGCAAGTAAGGGTTCTAATGTACTAAAATAGGAACTGTTGTTAATAAACCTTTAATTTATTAAAAGCGGAATAGCATTCTGGTGCCCATTTCCATGAACGTGTTTATTTAATAAATTATAAAGCGGATGCAGGATTGTTGCAATATCATGCACAAATTCACCATAATGATTAATTAAACCTAAAAACGCTTTTAATTGGGGAACATTGTTGGATCTCAGGGCATCCTTAATAGCTTCAATTTTTGATTTAGCTGACTGAATACCCTCTGCATTAATAATAAAACCTAAATATGAAACATCGTTACGTAAGAAATTACATTTATCTAAACAAATTTTCAACCCATTATCCTACAACATTATATAAGTACTCAGATTCGTTCTTTCCAGTGACAAAAATGTCAGAGAGAAAAACAACAACCACCTTCTAAAAGCGATTCCATAATTTTCTCAAATTTGGAGGGTATACTAGCAATTCCAAAAGGTACTCTGGTATAACGAAAGAGTCCCTTGTGAGCGGTAATTGTTGTTAACACTTTTGAATCAGGGTCTAAACAAATTTTTTGATAGGCGTTAGATAAGTCTAGTTTTGTAAAATACACACACCCTTTAAGCTTAACAAAAAGCTCATTGATACGAGGTAAAGGATATTGATCTATTTCAATATGAGGATTTAATGTTACTTTGAAGTCCCCACAAATTCTGATACTGCCATTCTTTTTAAAATGTTCCCCATGCGCTATAATTAATTGGTTCAATAATTGCTAAACCTAATAAGCGATCTAACTCCTTATTCGCCTTCTTTTTAATCGCAAATGGTAACTGTCGAGCTCTAAAAATTTTAGGCGTTACATTATCTGATTTTAATTTAATTGAAATAAAGCCTCTAGTAAATGTACCCAGAGAAGGCCCAAAAACTGTACTATATTTTAGCTGATCAATATTAAACTGAAATAGATTAAAAAAATCGCGATCCTCTAGCATCTCTAATTATATAAATGTTCAAATACATACCTAATTAAAAGAAACTTTACAAGTAATAAAATCTATTGCTATAATTTGTTGGCCATTATATAAATTAAAGATTTTATTGGTTTTAAGAATTTTATAGGTTTCAAAAAAATCTGAATAGTATGATTCAGAGATACCGAATAACTAGGCCCGGTATCTAATGTAAAAATAAAATCGGTACCTTCAATTTTAATATTGACCTTAATTGAATTCGAATTTACATTTAAATTATACAAAACATTAAATTCTAAATAATTTTGTTTAGTTTTATTTCCTTTTTTCGGGTTTGGTTCTTTGGATTATATTTTTTATGAGGGCACACAGGAGCTAAATGCCCCTTTTTATTACAACAATGACAAAAACATTCACGAAATATGCACTTATCTGACATATGGTTTCATCTTCCACATACATTGCATACTACCCTTGTCCCCATGTTAGATAACGGCTGTGCTGTCCTACGTTGATTACCAAATTTTCGATTCCTAAAATTTTCTAGGTCTTCCGCTCCTTTAAAATTTATGCTAGAATAATATACATCTGTTTCCGTTTTAATATTAACAGGAACGTTTAATTTAGTAACGGATTTGCAGCTGCAATTTCAATAACATTTTGAAAACATACGGTTTTCTTCTCCTCCATTAAGCGAACTTGCACTGCATCCGTGTCATTACCAATTATGAAAATGTCCCTTAATACCATTTCTAATTCCGCTGGCGAGAAATCACACAATGACGCCAAATCTCTTAATCTTACGCCCCATTCACGTGAAGATTCTTGCTTATTTTTCACAAAATTATAAAATTTGTAAGGTGCCGCAAACACGGTTAAATTAGGTTTAAAATAATAGTTCATAAGTTCAATTAATTCCACAAAAGATTTTAGTTTCGGTTCTGTAGATAAACATAAGTTATACAAAAGTTTATAAGCATATTCGCACATCACATTTAATAAGATTATTATCATTAATGGCATTTGCAATTAAATAATTATTGATTCGTCGTTTATAAATACTCTAATCTGAATTTACTAGATCAAATTCTTCTTAAATATCCAACGTTTTCGAATATGCTATTCACATTGGTAGCCATTTTGCTTAACTAAATATCAATACGCGAATTTCATAAGGATTTATGATCGTTTAAAGTTAACTTTGAAACTTTAAAACACTTCAAAAATACCTCGTCGCCACTGTAATGTCCTGAACCTAACTATAAGGATTTGAGAATGTGCTCAAATAAACCAGACGCCACTAATGACAATTATTTAATAACACACAACTAAGGATGAGTACAATACAATGGTGTTCTCATATTCACACATACTTCAACACTTTAACACGACTTGCGCATACAGCCAAACGATAGGATACATCACAACTGCAAAGAATAATTTATCACAAATGCTTAAGTAATTGAAGAATTGATGACCTTTTATACGCGATTATTAAGTACGACTAGTCTAATCAAACTCAATGACTCTAATTATATGATATGAAAGCGTGATTCGTTACCATCGTTATAAAGTATATACGCGATTATCAAGTACGCTTTTACTCTAATTCAATTGTCAAACCGCGATTCATTGCCCAGTTACTCTAATGAAATACGACGAAGCTAATTATATAATATCAAACCGCAACCACATATGATTCATTTCATAATTAATCTAATCGAAAACCGCGCATCAACCCAACATCCTCATTACGGCTAATCTCACCGATTATAACCGCGAAACTGAACTAAGCTCGGAAAACCTATTCAAATTACTATCCAAGTAACAAGCGATTTTTTTTTCAACCAAAATCAGTAGGTATATCAATTTATTTAAATAATTTGGTTACAAATTTTAATAACCAAATAACCATGACTTATGTACCTAGGTGTATGCATTTCCTTTTTAATTTGTTTACCTTTTTGATTGTCGGGTAGATATTATTGAGAAATATACCGTACTTTTACTGATAGGATTAAAAGCGGTACCTTTCTCTGCTATGATTAAAAGTGTTGCGTAGCAACAAATAATTTATTATATTAGTAAAAGTTAGCCAACTTTACGAACTAAACACAGTGAAAAGATGAAAATTATATATGAAGGTTGGAGAAAAAGTATATTTATATCGATTATAAAATTTCCCAGGGCAGTTTTGAGTTTATAGATATAGCACGTGTAAAATATAAGATATGGTCGTTGCTACTAATGTTGGGGAACTTTGAACTTTAGTTCTTGTAACATGTGGTAATCCCTTATATCCGTATACATATCTGCCATTGTAGTTCCTACTTTCACGGTTAGTATAGTCACTTAATGTCGCTCATTTCTTTAGTTATCGCAAAATTATCAAAATTGAACGGAAAAATTTGAAATTTGTTCCTGTCAGCTGAAGAAGGATAATAGGAGCGGATAGTATATTTTTTACAAACGGTATGTTATAAAATATAATTAACAATAGATAACGTATGTAATAAAATTTCTGCATCAAAGGGTTTATGATAAACTAGAATCTACCTTCATCCTCTTGACCTATCTCGATGCTTGTACTAATTTGTGAAGTAATAATAGTAAAAGAGATCCAGCTCAGAAGCACAAAAGTTTAAATAAAATGAATTATATAAGAAAACGCATGACGAATAACTATTGTATTGAGACTAGTGCGACAAAGATATCAAAGGAAACACTCCAGCATGTAGAACGTGCTCAATTTTTATCAATGTAATAAAAATGAAGTAACATATTTGAAGTAAATTTCGAGAACAATGCGTTCATCTCATGCACGATTTTAATTTAAGTTTGCCTAAACTAATGAGAACTATCTATAGCAGTATGAGAAAATTAATTTAACTATACGAAGGATTTGTTGACTATTAAAATAAAGATACAATCTAAAATAGAGTGATTTAATTATTTCTACTTATGCTATATAATATGCTATTTAAGGTTTTCTAAAATATTTATTATAGTTTGAAAGTGATAATTGTGAATTTAAACAATACCGAGCAAGCAACGCGTATTGTATTTTCATTACTAAACGTTGTGAAACTTTCATATCGAATGATTTGTTTCACTACATTTCTTATACAAAATACAAATGTAAACTAAAATATTTAATTTTATTGTAATTTTGATTAGCTACAAAATGATTACTAACTGCAATCCGAAAAGTTTTAGAGCAATCCTAATTGAAATAATTTAGCGTTACGTTCTCAGAAGTTTTGAATTTAACACATTCCAATTTATGTGGATTATCGACAGTACATACATCATCTGTTAGCGATATTTTGAACACAAAGTTGCTAAATGAAAATGTAACTCTATAATTGCGTATCTTTTATTGTTATAGGTGGTATAAGATTGAGTAATAAATTATTAACAACAGCTATCGCAGGTCCTCATATGTTCGCTTTCTCAACTGTCGTCAATTACAATGAAATTTTTACTTATGCAGAAGATCCCTGTTTGCCTGTTATAATGTGAATGAATTTAGCAGACCACAGTAGCATGCTGAACATTCAAATAATGAAGGTCAATCCACGGGTCTAACAGAGTCTAACAATTCCTCCATTATTTAGACAGAACAAATACTGGTTATAGCAAGTCTATAGGGAATCAACTTGGGTATATTTTAGCAACGTTATCAGCTATTTAGGGTGTCCCATACCTTAAATCCCAAACTATTTTAAAGTGTTTTATATTTGAATGTAACGTATTTTTACTAATCTGTCAATATACGGCTTCATTAGTTTATACAGGGTATTTCAACGTATATCTTCTTTTTTTATGTCATAATAGGAATCTTGTTCGATAAGCGGAATGCGATGGCTGCTTGTCGTCATAAATTTTACCTAACCTTATTACCCATTATAATTTTCCTAATATAAGATAGGATAAGATTCGAAAAAACAATTTGATTAGTTTTTTCCTATTAGAAAACTTTAAGTTTTCTTAATTGTGTAAGGTTCATTGACTGTCTATTCAGTTATATAAAACATTCATTATACTTAAAATTTTTTCATATTTATTGTGAAAATATTATTTTCCTCTATTCAGTTATATAAAACATTCATTATACTTAAAAATTTTTCATATTTATTGTGAAAATATTATTTTCCTCAAAAAAATTCAATATTATGACATTGTAGGTGGAACAATCGTCACGATAGAACCGTATTTCATATTTTGCTGTGATACAGTATAGCAATCAAAAATAAAATGACTGTCAAATAGGTGTTTTATATAAATAAAGATTATTAGTGAACCAAGCAAGAACTGCTTTACTGAGCGGTTACAATTAAAAATATAAAAACAAAGTTATTAAATTAAATAAATAAACACAAATTGAAATATATACTCAAAGTTGTTTCCTGTATAAAATGTAAAATTACAATGTCATCCAATAAATATTTAAATTAAGATTCTACGTCCATAATTTTATCTGTCGCACTATTTGTTGTGATTACAGTTAGTTTACACACATAGTTTTATACATAATGTGAAAAAGGAAAAATCTACCTTAGTTGGAACTGGCAACCTAAGAATATATATAAATAGTATTCCTAGTCCAATCTATCGTAATAGTTGATTACTTACCAGTAGATATTTGTGTACGAGTGCGCTTTGATGCCGCAAAACACCATTATTAAAAAACCACATTCGATTCATTATATTATGTTTAAGCAATTGATTTAAATGATTTTGTAGAAAATCTAGATGTGTGAACCATTTACTTGCCCCAGAAAATAAACGTGGTTTCACAGATATATATTCATCAATAGAATATCATTCCAAAATTGTGCCCATCATTTGGTTTATTTAGATGTTAGAGATCGTTTGTTAGTTATTCATAGAAATGTATTATATTGTACATTCGTTACTATGAAGGGTAGTCCCATATCCAAATTGGACGTTGATAAAGGTATTAATCTGTTCATTTACCTTTCCTTGAGACAACTCATAAGAACATCAATTTTTGAAAAATTTCTTCAATCAGTTCCGGATAAATTTAAAAAGGTATAGGGTTAATTTTATATTTATAATTTTTGCATAGTTAATATGATAATTTTCTATGTACATCAGAAAGATACCATTTTCTCAATAAAAATGATTATTATAAAAGATATCAAATTTAATTATACGGGATGCTTTATAACACTTAGAGGACAAATAGATGTGTTTACAATTGTGATAAAAATTATAGACTACTCCATTTAAAAACTTAGAAAAGGTTGTCATTGCGGGTTGTTATCTATCCTGTACATTAGTTACAACAGTTTTAAGAAATTACTATATACAACAAAATTAGATCACATGATAAAATTTATGACCTTAGAAAGATATGAAATTTCTGTTATATCAGTAGACAAAGGATAATTAATGCGTGCTTAAGAGGTGCAAAAATGGCCAAACCTTTTAGATTACCGTGGATAACTTTTCAAAATCCTATTTTGATATTCTAAGAAAAATTAGTTGGATCGCAAAAACTAAATTGAGCATTGTGTTTAAAAATATGCAGGTTTATTCTGCTTTGAATTAGACGACACTCATCTAGTTAAAAATATTTTTAGAATATGACAAGTTTGATTCCTATATTTACTATAAATACTTTTTCCGTCTGTAAAATACGACAATTACAGGATTTCGACACACCTTTGGAACACCTCGTCTAAAGACTTCTACCGATAACAAAGCATTGTTAACAATGTCATTAGAACACTGGAGCTAATTTCATCGTAAAGATATTTTCTGTCAAGTGAAACGGGGTGATGTCCAGTTGGTGGCTGAGAAAGGTCACTATCTCTAATGGATAATTCACATGAAGTGTTTGGTTACGGACAAAAAAGAGAACTTTTACCCTAATAATAAAATTACAAATTTGATTTTCGAAAAACTCACTTTGTTGGATTATATGAGACGTAAACAGGAATTGTTTGGTTAGATTTATATGTAACAATAACCCTGAGGAGTACCGTCAACCACATATTGCATGAGTTGGCCGAGATGTATGTGCCCAAAATATGCTTTAACGAAGGGACGTATTCAAAGCCCATTACAAAATATTTAATAAATAAGGTGAAATACGAACTTAGACTATTTAAATAATATAAAAGGTTTTATAGATCTCACGACTTCCAAAGGGACCTTGCGAGGCCCACCTTACCGATTTGGATCAAATTTGGTGTAGATTAATCTAAGATGTGTATTTTTTATATTGGTTGGAAAGGCTGCTTTAGGCTGAAAACAGCCGCTATAGTTTCGAATTTTTTACGTTTTTTCAGAATAAATAAAAAATAGGGTTAGTATAAAGAGGTGTAGCGAGATGCTATAATAACTATTTAACAAGATTTCATCCTAACTAATTTAGTCGTAAAAATTTTGACCCGACTCTTCCAGTTTTATAGGTTATTGCATATCCCTGTTAGGAATGAAAATAAAAGTTAAAGGTTTATGAGTTACTTTATATCCATTATGTTAGATGTGGAAGAGCTCGTTAAATTTTTTAACTACTTTAATAACTCGAACCATAATAAAATTATACTTGGAGAAACCTTTTATGTAATTTTGTCATTGCGATATAATTTGTGGAGAAATATTTAGAAAATTCTCCTCACCCATGAAACATTCTATATTAATACGGGCCAGTTCTATGTATGTGCTTTAATGGAATCGTGTGTATTTCTTCTCAAGTCGTAAAACGAGATGCTTACAAATGTGTCAGTTATGTACTGTAATCTATTTAGACAACCTACTCTATCCATTCCCTAAAATAATTAGTTCAACAGCTGCTGATACATCCATCAATTCAATAAATCTTGTGACATTAATTAGTATAGGGTTATTTGTGCCTAGTTAAAAGATTATAATCGAAAATAATTGTATTAGAAATAGAATTCCATTGTGTCTCTAACAGTCTTTAGTAGATCGTTGTCTTAAGAAAATTACATAGACCATTTTAGGAGAGATAGATGTGATATTCCAATTTATAGATTAATTTGTAGCATGTGTATTGATACGCTAAATGTTTTAGCTTTATTAATCGCCATTCAATGGAAACTAATCTTCAGATCACCGTCACCTTCAGTTGTTGCTATACATTTCCATGAAGGAAATAGAAAAAACAGAACAGAAATGCCCCAAAAACGATAAAAGGTCACCAAGTGTGAATCGGGAACCTATGATACGAACCTCCGATGAGCCTGAAACTAGTTGGCAGACCATCTGGGTATATGTATAACTGAATTAACAATAACCACAGAATCATTGTAAAATGAACTAAATGCTTCATCACACTAATTTTAATACGAAATTTGCAATAAATACTTATTTATGGTTGAGTAATTCATAATGTAGTTTAGGACGGCTATGATATAGATTGAAATTACAACAATAATTATGGTCCTGATAGAAATAGACTAAATATGATACTTTCTTGCACCAGGCGTATGTGATTATGCCAGTTTCGCCGCAAATGCAATACCTTTTTTGTATGACATAAAAATCGCTGGAATTTACAAGGTGGGAATCCCTTTAATTTAAGTAGAATGTCCTACTAAGACCCCGCGGAAGATACAGGCTAATTACGTTAAACAAGGTTTAAATAAAATGTTAACTATTTCTAAAGGATTACAAGATAAAATTATTCCCATGTATACAACTTGTCCCCTAAAGACTTGGTTAACAACAATGGCATTTTCCAAATAAAATTTGACTTATTTTAGTTCATTTTCGAATTTTACGAGTTAATCGCCCTACATAATTAGAATAATTGAACATACCTAAAACGAGCAGATCATCAATTATTTTGAAATGATACAAAAATTTGACTCACGCAGTGCCAAACTGAAACAGTTATATTTTTGTAACGAGTTCTTTTACCTAAGATCTCAATACATTCATAAATAGCTGATAGTTGGTTTTATCAGGAAAATTGGTTAAGATTTCGATTTTTTAACACTAATCTACAATTTTGTGTTAAATATTACAAAATTCACTTGTCTTCTGTATCTTAAACGAACTGATTCATATTTTTTGGTATCAATAGGCGCACACACTTCTTCTGTTTCAAATGGCATGAGTTTTCCCTATGCATAAAATGAATAGTTTTTGCGCATTCCGCGATTCCCTAATATTTTCGTACCTTGAATTGTTTCTGTACTTACTGCATATTTATAGTTAAAAGACAATGTAGTAGTTGAGAACAAATCGTATTGTATTGTATCATTGTAGAGAATATCACTTAAAATGGATAAGACATTGTGCATTTAATAATATTTGTTGTAATAATTCTGAGCAACTTGCAAGCTAGGGCTCAATGTATGTTGATGTTTTTAATTTATTTCTAAATAAAATGCATTTGAAAAGAATTACCATATTTTATTTTAATAAATTTTCAAAGATTCTCCCTCCTTGCTGAATACCGCCATATGTTAAGAGTGGGCTATCATAAGAGCCATTCTGCATCCGCAACGTTGATCTTAAGAAGGATTGTAAATCGGACGATCCTGTAAGCTAGTTTACAAACAAGATACTACATAAGGTAATAACTTTACCCGTATATAATTACTGTAAACTAATTTACATGTAAGATACTACTTCAGGTAATAACTTAGGATCCTTCTGCGTATTTTCAGATCCTAGACGTTTGAGATTTTATAAAAATGTGAAAATGTGAGAGATTATTAGATTTAATTTTTTTATGGGGACGACTCAATTGATAGTTATCAGGATGTAGATTTTGTGTTCAAGACTTTTGAATCCGTGCGTTCTGTGAGGACCACCGGAAATTCGCAGGTTGGCGGAGTAGTAATTTCGGTTGTGATGGTGGTTGTGTCCGCGAAAGCTAAGAGCAGAACGCATTGTTAGCATAGTACATGCAGTGGAGCCGTCAAAATTAAATTTGAGAAAGTTGGTGGCGTGTAGAATTTCGTGGAACTGTGTAGACGTGTAAATCAAGCCGGCTTAAATAACCTTTATTTCTAGGCCCCGTGGATAATCATTTCTCTAATGTCGCCATAAGTGACCCGTTGGTCCGTGCTAGGACATACCTAAAAGCTCAGGAATATTAAGGTGACGCCGAATGTGGTAAATCTCGGCATGCGTGTGAAATGAAGTAAGGAATGACGCCCAATCTTTCGAGGTTCCATCTCTACCGATTAATTTATTTCTTGCTGTGTGTATGTGAATCACCCTTCTTTGTGGTGGCCAGAACTTCGCCAAGTCCGTGTTACAGAACTCCCGCGAGGCACTCGCAGTTGTGACACTTTTATGGCTGTAACCATCGGCGACGCCTCACAACTGTAGTAGACGACCTGTTAGATATAAGTTAGATTCAGATTTGCACTATACAGCGGCAATCCCCCTAACTTGAAAGACGAATCCCTGCGTTGAACGCCATCCAGTCGTCGTAGCCAAGAGCGGGCATATTTATTGTACAATTGAACGCATGCCCAGAGATTGAAAGTTATTATATTATATATACTGATTGTTCAAGTTTACTAGCCTTTTATTTTGTGCTTATGTAGCCTTCATAGTTACAATTGATACCTATAGGTTTGCGATGGTGTCATAGCGACCTTCCACGACCGGTTTTCGGTAATGGATTCATTGGTACCACTATAAAGTGTTGGGCTGATATTCAGGTAATCAACCTCCCTTCCTCCGTTGACGTATGAGATCGGTTCTGTCTCATTGATGTTTGACCTGATATCCTCTCTTTCATCGTGTGAGACAGTGGCGTCCCTTATAACTACCCCGTTTCGTAACCAGATTAATTGTGTACTGCCGAAATGTACTCGTCATAAATTGAAGTCTGCAGGACGAAGTGTTCATAAGCGACTCCTGTCAATAATTTAGAACCTGCACCTCGCACCGACGTAGTTTTCCTGGCTCGCTCATAACGTATTTGTTGTTCTGGAACAGTTGGGTGTATTTCGCGACTAATTGGACGGTAACAATCTTTTCTCGTGAATATTATTTGTTAGAATTCATTTTTTATCTAAATCCTCAAGTTTCCAATATTTTTCTCATGTTGAACGTTACGTAATATTCGAATTCTAACGTCCTTTACTTTGTCGAATGTCATTAGTACCTTGATTAACTATAGCGTACCAATTATTCTTAAAGATTTATATTTTCTGAGTAATGTGTATTCCGGTAATTATTTGTGGGTGTTCCAAATGTTTAACTGAGTTTAACGCAGGTCTATGGTCCCGGCATAAATATTTATTTCACTGATTATCTTTATCGATTATCGACTTTACAATCAAAATTTTTGCTTTATTCTAGATGTTGAAGGTTTATTATTGAAATATATGCTACTAATTCCACGATCGTTGTATGATCAGCTCTTTTGCAAGGATTAGAAAGATTCCTAGCTACATATCATTTGCCGTAACTCAGGAACCACAGAATATACTGCCTCAGTTAGCTAATGGCAATATAAATAATACAGGATTGCTCTCGTCGCCAACTCGCCCTGTTTGGACAACGGTGTACAAAGATTCATGCAACACTTCATTCGCTTGTAGTATTTATAATAAACTGCTTAAAATAATTACTTAGGACCACAGCAGTTTTAGCTTTTGATGAACATTTTGGTCAAACAATTGAAGGATATTTAGTAATACTGGGTACATATGTAATGAGTCCCTACTTGATATGCCAAAATTATAACGTGTTCAGCCTCGTGGGCCAGTTGGGGTTGGAGCAGAATTACTAATTCCGCGAGTTAGTTTCTAAGTCGGAGTGTAGGTCCAGAACTGTACTTGATTACTGCGGAAACTGTTTCCCTAAAACTCACTTTAATTATGTACAATATTTACAAGGATTCCTTTCAGTGGGAATCTCTGATTCACTTTTACTTAAGCTTTTATTTTGTACACACTATATATGTACTTGAGTCATTACTCTTAATTTAATTTAACTTAGACAACTCTTGTATTTATAACTTAGCTTTTGTTGATTATTAAACAAAATTTTTGTTACTAGTTAATGCTTGTTGAAAAAGTTTACACCTTTTAAAAATGCTACTTTGCTTGTATTTGTATAATCTGCCACTCCTAAAATGTACTCTACTTTTATTTGTTCAGACTATTTGATTTTATTATTAATTAGAAATATTTGAATGCTAATTATTTTGAACTGAATGCCTACTTTGACTTTTATAAACCTTTATTTTACAATTATTTACACTATATTAATAATATAATGCTTTATTCGCTATATCTTTATGTATTTATTAATAACAGAATTTAACAAAGAAAAGTATTTATTTAAACAATAAATTGTAACTATGCGACGGCTTTCTGGGTTCGGTCGATTACTCGAGCGTCTCTTTTTGTGACGTTTTCTCGGGTGTAATTATTGTGTCGGCTTGCCGTCACTTAATATTTTCGCCGGGAAGGTAGGACTCAGTCGAAGACGGGTGAGGGTTATTTGGATCGCCTCATACGACCTATTTAATTCGTTGGTTAACTGTGAACAGAATTTATTATCAGGAAAGGCAAGTTGACCAGTTTTCTCTTTTTGAATCAACCTCGTAGGTTTTTAATTTAGTTATTAGGCCTTAGTAACTTTTTGAGTTTACCCTGTATGCATTTGCTTTAGGCATTTTCGTTCAGTGTACACTGCAGGATAACTCGTTATGTTTTTAAAGTCTGTGCACTTAGTTATAGTTTACTCTACGCTTTATGAACAATTTGAATTGAAACTTATAAGTGTTAAGTTTGGTTAGGTATTAAATTCCACAGTTTTGTATTAATTTTAAGACTATGTTGGTCTTACTATTTTTGGGAGCTTAAGGCTCTATTTTCATTATTATACATAGTATTGAATAAACCAAAATGTATTAATAGTGTTTATTATACAACTAAATAAAAAGAACTATATACAGGCAAGTTTTCTTAAAGTTACTATTTACA
>JAHWXV010101103.1:0-12749 GCA_024586415.1 Phrixothrix hirtus
ATTTCGAAACACCCTGTATACACATCGGAATGCGGAAGTGTCATTAAAAAACGATTAAAAAGCAATTAAAAAGCAATTAGTGGTGCCCAACTTCTACTCAAAAGTTTTAAATTCAAAAATATTCCTAATATTTGATACATTCCAATCTTCATTGATTTTGTTTAAATGTACACGTCAAAGACGCAAGAACATTGATGATATTGCGTTTAATAACGGGTTTTTCATTTTTCCTTTGATATTTAATACTAACTTAATATTATATTTTTTAAAAATAAATTTATAGTATAGCAAGGGTAAAATACATTGAGAATTTTAATATTACCGTCTTCATAATAGTAGAATTCCATAGCAATACTTGAATAAATCCTTTCACGGAAACATTTTATTAGAATATTTATAACACAACAGTTCAAAAGCAAGAAGCACTCTGTTACTGAACATAAATTAATATAAAGGCAGTTAGAAACTATAATTTTCACATTCTCGTGTTCTTTACTGTAGTGCTAAAATTACAAAATAGCTCCTACTTGAATGGATGTTGTTACAGTAATTATTACCAACGCTTCCGGTTGAGATCTTTTAAAGCAAACTGACATAGTATAGCACAAAACGCAGATTTCAATAGATTTTATTAAACTTTTTGCAAATTATGTTTGATTAATAGATTAGACTGTCATATAAAAATTTTCAAATTAACAGTATTTGTAATTACTACTGGGCCAATTAAAATATATATAAATATATAGAATTTCAGTTATCTCTGCTCTATTCAAAATAACAACATATTCATTAACAGTAGGAGTGAAACGCGTACATTATTCATTAGGTAATCATTGTTTACTAATATTTATCATAAATCAGTTGGAATTAATAGGTTACCCTTTACACAGTACCCGTTAATGTATCAAGATACATATAATATGGCTCAAGTTACCCGTGAAACAAAATAGCCATGTAATAAGTTTCGCTAAAGTACTCCACCCTCTTGGCATAATGTAGTACAATCTATTCAATTTCCCAACCGTATTATAATAAGCAATCTAATCTCACACCACGGCAACTATATATTTTCCAGCGCAGTCTCCAGCAACTTCGATGTACTTAATACCGGGCTGCTCCAAATAAACCTGTCCTATCGTTGAAGTGATTTTCTAGAAGGTATGCAAAAAAACTCTCTATAGCTGGAACTGTCTCTTAATTGAAAATAAAACGCTTATCAGTGAAACACTTTTGTTTCAACAATTTAGATTTTAATTCGTTAGATTTGACCATCGGTACAACTTTTGCGAGTAGGTACATTGTCATGATGGAAAACAATTTTTTTCTATTGTAAGTAGAAGTTTTCTCGCGGCTTTTTTTATTCCGTTACTCAAACAGTTTTGAGCAATATTTTCCAGCTATTTTTTTATATTTTTCAAGATATCCAATCATTAAAATTCCTTTTGAAGCTTAAAAAACAGACGGCATAGCCTCTTCTGTTTATAAAATCAAATTTGCGCTCTTTTCAGTAGAATAATCAGTTTCTACTTACTATTTTGACTGTTGCTTAGTTTGTAGTAATGCTGTAAATCCATGTTTTACGCACATTTATATAACTATGCATGAAATCGGTTTCATCTTCATCAAGCGATTTAAACACTCTTGGTCCACATAGCACAGGACGTCCCTGGGAAGTCCATTTTAGTTCCATATGACGACGGACCAAAAATCGACATCCATCGGGTTTCTTTGCTGGACGTAAAGAGGACATCCTAAGCAGGATCTCATATGAAGGTCCATTTTTGGATATATTTTGGAATATCTTAAACAAGACTTTGTATGGGTATGTTCTTGGACATTACTTATAAATAACATTTACTCAATAATATACAATGTTTATTTCAATTGTATTCATATGATACAGACAAATACAACAATGTTGGAAATTTTTTATTCGTATATGCTTCTAAACCACTACCTTAATATATTATCATAAGAATAATGTAATGTTAATATATACGAAGCGTTTTTAGAAAATTTTTTTTTACTATAATTTATAATAATTGCTACAGATCCAGTTCGAATTGCCAGAATAAGGTGATAATGAATTGCCTCACCTTGTACAATTCTAATAAGTGAAAATTTTTATAACATAATTTTTTATATGTGATAATTTTCTGCTATTATTTAATTTCAAATTGTTAATGGTTACGCGCTTCTAACCATTCCCTAAAAAGTGCTGTTGCACAGGCATGGTTTTCCCTCTAATCCGGATGATCCAGGATCACGTATACCAATGCAGGGCGAGATTAAACGTTTACTTTTGGCGGACTTAAATGTGTTTTCAGTGCAAATAATTTCTTTTGATTAGTCTTAGGTTTTCTAGGTTATAAATCAAACACATATTTTTTCCTCGTTATTTCTATGATGTAACTATACATGTGTTTTGCAATGTTTAATGCTTCATATTTGTACACGAATATTAAAATCTGTGGATAGTTGTAATTTATATTCTACTTATAATTTATAGCTGCGATCAAATACGCAGCATTAGAATTTGTTAACTTTATAATACATTTTAGAATTGTTATTTATTTGCGACAAAGATTGATATACCTTTATAAACAAAATCCACAAAAAGTAAATAAGAACACGGAACACAATTCACTATTAAAACATGACTAATTCTAATTTGTAGTCTAGAGATGCACACATTCTTTGAATCTAAGTATATTTTGATTGGTACATGCAATTAAAAAAATTTTCACAACATAGTGCCCCCTGTAGTTCCAATGTTTCAGACTTTTCCTTTATATTATTAGATTTTCTTTCCTCAATAAGGCTTTAACTTTTCGGATTGTTTTTATAATTTTATAGATACTTCTTAATATTTTTTATGTTATCTATTAAACAATATATTTTATTATTTAGAGACCACTTTCTTAGTTCGAAGACTTCTGATAAAAACATATAAACATGTCTATAATAAATAAAACCACAACCTGAGTCATTAATAAGAAAACGTTTTTTACAATTTGATACAAAACTCGTTTAATGTTGTACTTTTTATACATATATTGCAATTGGAAATAATTCAATTCGTTCTTTTCTTTATACAGATTTTTTTCGAAGGGAATAACAACGTACAAATATCATGACAAAATCAGAACGAAAACAAAGGCAACCGCAAAAACAATAAAATTTTTTAAAACAACTGTTTCAGTTCCTATTTGGTTTACTTATATAGTTTGTTTTTTGAGTTAATTAATAATAAGAAATAGTTATTAAAGGCCTCTGTTCCTATTTGGTTTCCTTAAGGCAGGTTCTAACGCTTTGATTTTAGTAGATTTTAATGGATCAACTAAAACCGGTCAAGTTTTTTGTTTACATGCTTCAAATTAAAATTGAAGAATCAAGTTGAATAGAAATGGCACACAATGCAGTTGTGTGTACAGGTATAAATATTATTACTAGTTTACCGATTCAGGAACTGAGGAACATTTTATTGGGGTATAAAAAAGCTGTTTATGGACATGACATTGGAATCATAGGAGCAACTAGTATGGAGTTTCACAAAGGCTTCTAAAAGAACTTGCTTTAGAGGATATGGAAGGATATGAAAATCATATAAGAATGTCTGAGGGGAAGTTTAGCGAGCTACTATTAAAAATTGGACGCAAAATCAGGATATTGTTATGAGAAAAGCACTTCCCGCAGCGCTAAAATTGCAAATAACTGCGATATTTGGCAACATTTGGCAACGTGTACAGCGTACCGAGAAATACAATCCCAAATTTTATTAAAGAAGTCTGCAAAGAAATATATAAGGCCCTACAAGAAGTTATAAAGTTTAGTATAAAGAAATATTGATTTGTTAAAGTTTACAAAATATTTGTAACCTAAACAATTTGTATTTATGCAAACAAATAATTATTGTTATTACAAGTAAGTAATTACAGATTAGCAAATGCAAGAAAAATAATATGAGATGCTTCTTGTAGAGCACGAGAATAATTATGGTATTCTACAACTTCAGGTGATGTTGCTAACGAATTTGGCTATGTATCCTGATTACTGTAGTTATTGTACACACAATATGATGAAGGTGGTGCTCTCTGAACCTCTGAATCGTTTAACAGAATTTTCAGGCGTTCTTCCTTAACCAATGACGGTATCTTTTCTTGACATGAAAATGCATTAAGCAGTAGTATTTTTCTCAACTAGATAGCAAAAAATTGGGCAAATACATCAAATGCATTTCCAACAGCATTTTGATTCTGTTGAAACATTTTATCCAGTGTATCTATTGCATTGCTTATAGCAGATATACTATCAATTGATACTGCTTTGCGCTTTCGGCTTTATGGAGGTCGCAGTTGTGAATATTTACTTTTTCGAGTTATTGGCTCAGCTATATTATTCTCAACAGACTCACTTTTAGTTGTGGAAAATTTTAATTAGTCACAAGTTGCCGTTTTCCGCTCTTCTTCATTTTCATTATTGGATAGTTTGAAACAAAGTTAGCATACATTGGGATAGGTACCACATACAAAAGAAGAATAGAAAGAAATTCAAAATAATTTCTATTCCCAATAGAATTTCCCGAATTGTTGCGGGGCCTTGGATGACAAACATGTTATTATACGTAATACATCTCATAGTGGATACGAATACTTTAATTACAGATGCACTTTCAGTATTACTTTGTTTGAACATGTTGGTGCCAATTATTGTTCCCCTTTATATTTGTGTTGGCACAAATGCCCGTACCAATAGTGCAGTGGATCTTCAAATTCATCTCTAAATGCAGCACTGCAAATAAATACGTTAAATTTTCCAAGGAATTGAGTATTCGTCACTGACAACGCTTTCCGCTCAAAACATTCATTTAAAAACCATATGGAAGAACTACGTGCCTACTTCGAAAACAGGAAATATTTAATTATCCTCTACCTAGGGATATGCCGCGTTATCGGAAATGCATTCGGAATTTTGGTCTCGATAACTTTTGCGATTCACAAAGTGGATATATCTGTTAAAACAACATGCTCATTGCATAACTGGTTAAGAACCACTTCCAATGAAAAATATACGGCAATAGGCTCTTTGGACGTTGAAGGCTTTAATGCAGGTACGATTACACCCAGGTTCTTGGAGATCAGAAATTCATGGAGCAACTGGTATACACGCAATACGAAACAAAGTACGGGCTCGTAATTACACACAAGAAGCTGCTAGTATGCGTGACAGATATGCATATTTCTTTTTAAGTCGTGGGGCTATACCGTGGCAAGATTAAATGATACATGACGACTAACATTCTGCCATCTATAGGATGTAAAGAAATAAGTATAGACCTTGCAATATGTGATACCTGTCA
The DNA here is from genome assembly GCA_024586415.1 of Phrixothrix hirtus. Lineage (NCBI taxonomy): Eukaryota > Metazoa > Arthropoda > Insecta > Coleoptera > Phengodidae > Phrixothrix > Phrixothrix hirtus. The sequence goes on from JAHWXV010101103.1 coordinate 5,360, forward strand.
CATATTACAAAGACAACGCTTATGTCCTTTCCATTACATACCTAATATTACCTATTATTTAGTATGTCAATTGATACTTGTGAAATAAGAACAATAAAATAAAAAGCATTAAAGTTATAAACCATAGCTTTTATACAAGGTGTAATGGATAATTTTAAAACAACAATCTAATTATTAATGCAACTTACCCAATTTGCTGAGCTATCTCTTTGTGTTGTCACGATTCGCAAAAATTCATCAACTTTCTTAAACCACAATAACTTTATAACCATAATCTGTGCATATTCCGCGTTTTTAGAACTCAACACTGTTGCTGATTCTGTTTTTTACATAGTTATTATCGTTTTTATTTTATTTTTAACATCCGCTAAGACCATTTATTTTCATTTCCCGTATCATAAAATTTACTGCATTTTCCATGACTTCTTTATTTTAAATAAATATATTTGAACATTGTACCCTCTGGCCACTTTAAACTCATTTTGTTGCGTTTTAACTTCTTCAATTTAAACAAAACCGATGCAATAAAATTGAACGAGCCAAGTCGATTAACACAGTTCTCACGTTTCAACTGTGGTTTAACTCGCCTGACAAGTATAGATGACTAGTAACTTGAACAGTACAGTTTCAAAGGGCCAATCGTCAGTAGACCCGACAACAGTTGACTGATTAAAATTGAAAGAGATATTCTCACAGCAATTTTCAGTCGATTTTAGTTGATCCACTAAAGTTGATCAATTAAATTGAAGCGTGAGAATCCGCCTTTAGTTTGATTTTTGAGTTAACTATTAATAAGAAATAGTTCTAACACACAATATTTTTGACATTTTCAAGTACCTACAATAAAAAGTTTTCTAAGAATCCTTCTTTTGTTTACACATATTATATTAAGCATGCATTTTATGTATTAATATGTTAAGATAGACTGTAATATCATGAAATTATAGGAGAATCCTAATGTATGAAAAAAAATCAAAGTATATAATGTTTTCGTTATTATATAGAAAATGTGTTTTTAGCGTTTAATAGATGTAAATTTATTGTATCTCATTTGATACATAAACTAGCTTAATTTTATTGTACACAACTGACAATTAATAATACAATGTCAGTTTTGAACAAAATTATATATGGGTTTATTTCAGGGCAATTTGAAGCTCAAGTGTGCCAAAATATAAAAGTCGCTCGGTATGTAATTATTCTAAGTTTACATTTTCTTTAGTCTTTAAATTATCGTTTTTAAGAACTAGCAACGCAAAATAATTTTAAATACTTTTGCTAATTTAGACTTATTAGGTCAATAGAGCAAAAGATCGTCATTTCGGTAACTTAAAACTAACTGTAAATAACTCCCGAAATAAATAAATTCCAAGTTCAGGAGTCTATAAAAACAGTTCTATAACCGATTTTCAATAATTTTTCTATTTAAAAAACCGGAATGATATCTCAAAATTTAATAAATTCAAATAAAATCTGGCAAAACTGAATTTTGTAAGATTAAGTTCGTCACAATATCACAAAAACGTTTACTGTGAAATTTTTTTCGATATTTATTATCAATTATTCAATCAACTATTAAATAAAAATGCCTTTATAATAGAAATAGTGATTATAATTAGGAAGGAGCGATATTTGGGAATGTTTCCAATAAGACAAATTGTTACAGAAATGACGATGAAATAGTAAGAAGAGGTTTACTACCTATATTAGGTAAGCAGAAAGAATAATATAACGAAACCAAAAGCAATCATTTATTATCAAAACTTATGAGTAACTTTCTAAGGAAAAAGATATACCCAAAAATGAGTTAGAACTTAATACAACTGAAATTAACCTTCCCTTTCTTTATTACAAACTTGCCATAAAAATACGTTATTAGACTTGCTATAGTTAAGTTGATGTTTAAATATGGAAATTGTATGACATCAACTGCTGCATTCTATATACTTGACTCCATAACTGGTTTCAGTCATTTTAAAGGTACAACGAAGACATATATTTTTCTTTATTTTAACGTTTTGTAGAAATGTCAAAGTCCTCACATCAGAAATAACATTAATGAGCCCCATCTGTTAAATAACCCTTCCGGCCCTTTAAGTCATCAGGATATTCCATCGAATCGGTTTTAAGTGAAAGAAAATTTGTTTTTAAAGACAAAAAATACATAATTTCAATTTTACACAGCGTTGTCAAAGGATACCGTTATTTTGTGGTAAATTAGGAGAGACATTGAGCGCTTTCTTACTTGTCCACCATTCTTAATAGAACATATATTTCTGAATATAGTTTAGAAAAATTAATGGAAAAATATATCTATAAAGAAACATAAAAAGAATTGGTGCTATATTATTAACGTTAACAAAAAGGATACCATCATGTCTTGATAATAGAGATACGCCTGTGGGCTTAAGACTGTGGTCCAAACTACAAAACGAACAGCTAAGACTTCTTAAAAATAATTTTTGATCAATTTTATTGGTCTAAGTTATTTGATACACGGACATAATACAGCGAACACTAAGTATATTCTTAGGTAACTCCTCCAAAGGTTTTGAACAAATTCTTGAGCGCATTTAATATTATTTCCCTAAAGAATTGATCTATCAACCGATCTCTTTAAACTTCCGCCAACGCCGTCCATTAGTACTTTTCCATGACCACTTTCCGCAAAATTCCACGCCGCTTCTTTAAGATTTTTGAAGTACTCTGGTAGTTTTTGGAGGAAAAATAACAATTATGCGGTTTTGCACTAAGATGTTTGATCAGCCGAAAAAAATTGTAACCTGAGCATATTTTGAAAAGTACGAGATGGATCTGATAATATTTGATCTAAATGGGTACATACTGCATGTGACTGATTATCTAAGTTGTCGCCAACTGAACAAAAACATTTGTTTTCAACCGAATATATTGTATCTTTGTGGTAATAGTAATTCCCAGTAATTCCCATGTAGTGATACCTGATTTTTTGACGCTCCGAATGGCAACGATTAAACTTCAATTTCATATTTGGAAACATAATTTTCCGAAAAATCTATTTATATTGATATTCCGTTAGGCTTTATGTTAATCTTTTGCATGCGTAGTTCTCTTTGCTGGCGTCTCACGTAGAACATGTGCTTCAGATACTCTGTTATTTTAGTATTCAACAGCTGAAGGACTTCCAAAACTGTTAGTGGCTTTTCATTTCTAATGGTGTTTCGTAATTTGGCCTGTGCCTTAATGCGTTTTTCTTCAGTTCTGGATTCCCACTGACTAATAACAATACTTCTATTGACAGGATCTCTTACTTCTTTATTATACTGAAATACCTTATCTTTACCTCGCTGGAAGCATCTTAACATACATTTCAAATGGTCTTCTTGGAAAACCAATTAATTAAGAAGATCATCTGTGCACTTAACATTTATCAATTTGGAGTGAAACATTCGATTATCTAGTAGTTGTATATTTTCATGCTTGATAAACGCACACGTATTTCTATTCCTTAGTTTAGGAAGATCGACATACAGAGGTTTATATCGCCAAAAAGTTGCAAACGAAATTTTGTACAACCCTTACATTTGTAAGTACCTTTAATATAGTTTTTTGGAAGTGTCTAACAATATTCTCTTTTGTGTTTTCATTTTACCACTTACCATATAGTCTGTTTTTCCAGTGCGTATTCTGTTGTTCTCGTCTCTTTCTAAAAATCCCCGTACAGAGAATTTTTTCCGCACGCTCAATAAGCTGTTTCATATTTTCTTCCATATTATAAAATATAGTTTTACCAGTTTACTTTCTGTGCAACTTATACGATACTATCTTTTTTTGCATTCCCAATCATTTTGTATTTTTTCATTACCTCTTCGGCAACTACTTTGGAAAAAACATCCTTTTCTTTTTGAGTTCTAATTGTTTTTGTATTTTGCGTTAACTGAAGGTATAAATCTTAGCCAAACAAATGTCGTCTTTTCACATATGGCGGAGCTATTACGTCTGACATTAGTTTATTAACTTTTGTAATTGGTGTACTATTATCTGTGATTTTGGTGACAAATTTTTCTGATTTCAATCTTTGTCGTTTAATCTTCTTTTTATAGCGATCGACGGACTTCATTAGCACAACAATTCTTTTTTCAGCCATTTTTAATTTTCTATAACAACTTGCTCTATCCTTTCTAACTATTTGTCGTCCCACAGATTTTTTGACCGATGTGTGGGTCTTTGATAGTTTCTTAGATGCAGTTTCCCAATCCGAACATCCAAGTAAATTACTAATGTGTATAATTGAATTCTGATTTCGATCTACCTCGCTGTCACTTGTTGGGGGAGAATTTTCTTCAAGAAAATTTTCTATACTCTCATGTAACTTTTTTCTTTGCCTGTATCTTACATTAGTATCTTTATTGGATTTTTGTATTTGTTTTTGCTTTTTTGGTGGCAATTTATTAATACCCGTAATTAGTCCCTCTTCTTTCTTAATTCTATACCTTTCCCGATCGCTCTTTCCTTTCTTTGTGAGCTGTTCTTCGGCCACCTTAGCCTTGTGTTCTGCCACTCTTTTTCTTATCTATTCTGTTTTCTGTTTTACAATTTGTTCGGCCTTTATGTTCCTACTTATAACATTTTTCTTTCTTTGCTTTTTATTGAACGCAAAGCTATTAACTTTGTTCTTCAAATTATTACCTTCCTTATTCTTAGATATATTATTTGCTTTATTTTTGGATATATTTGGCATTAAATTTGTCCTAGTCTTATCATTTTTTGATGCTTTTATATATCTTTTACTTTACGCATTGCTATGAATACATTTTCTTTATTTTAGGATCCAATTTCTACTTCTATGGTTTGCTGCTCTTTGTTCTACTACTTCGGTTTATTTTTCGTACCAAAGAAACTGTTACTATTAGGTTTAGCATCTTCCTTATTCGTCTTGTTATTCTTAATGTTTTTCTTTATCAACTGTTTCTGCTTTAATGTTCGTTTCACTGCAAGGTTTGCGTTTTCCTTATCTCAGTTTAGCTTTTCTTTTAGCATTATAAATCGCTCGGGTTCCATTTTGTCTACAACAAACAAATTCCGTCAATTCGGTAATATAAGGGTAATTTCGCTAACATTGAAGAATTTTGTTGTTTGTTACCGAAAAGACGTTATCCAAATGACAAAATGAAACAAAATTGTAAACGGCGTCATCTAGATTGATAGTTGACGACTTAACATTTTAAGTTATGAGCAATTACTAAATACCGGTATAAATGAACTAAAACAAACTTTAAAAATTACTATCAAGTTAGTTTATTGACGTTACCGGAATGGTGTGCAATAAGTATACGTATCAAAGAATCAGAACTTAATTTAACTTATTATCATAATGCTACAATTTGAAAGCAAAAACCTACCACACATTATAAACACACACTAATTTTCAATTGTTTGATGACATGCGTATATAGTTTAGTCCATCGCACTAGTAGATGGCGCGGGATATTCAACCTGTTACCTAAATGAGAGCTGCTGTACCGGACAAATTGAATTTAATCGTGGACGAAAGATGTTTGTGAACACATTATTAAAAATTCTCAAAACACAAACTAATATACTACAAAACATATTTGGAGTTTATGTTATTACCTGTATTGTGATTTTTTTAAAAATTATACGGTTAAACTTTAAATTTTATAAAACGGGCAGTTACCAAAATGACATTTTTGTGTTTAAAATACTAAAAATATATACTAAATTTTATGTAAAGCGTTTTCTAAGAAAAGTACACTTAGTAAAAGTATTATTAATGAATACAACTTTTAAAATAAAAAGAAAGGTGCATTACTTATTATTCTACATCTGTGTTATCATTTACAACCTGGCGTAACCGTTAAAAAACGTAAACAATACTCGCTTTGGCGGTGTCTCCAGTACAATTTGTTCAATCGACGTGTGTATTCTATATTTGATAAATAGTTAACATTTAAATTTAGTAATTTTAATTCATTCTTAAATTGTATGCAGTTTAATTAGTAGTAGAAGGTACTTTAGTTCCATTTAATATTTAGATTTTTATCTTTTTGGCATTTGGCAATCTACTTCATGCAAAATCCCATTATTTTAATTTATTTTTTTTAAAAGTTTGATTTGTTTCCATATTCGTTTACTTTTGCTTATTCTAGTATTTTTTTACTTAATGTGGACATTGTTACATACTGCCAAATGCTACAAAGAAAATTAATTATTTTTGTTTATCTAGGATAGTAAATCAACTAAATAAACATATTTAGATATTGGGTAGTTTTAATCCAATTTGGAAAGCAACGAAGATCTTTATCAACGATTTTCATTATTAAAACCTAAGGGAACATCGATACCCAGGTACGAGCTAAATCTAGAAATAAAATTGATAAGATTTAAACCACACCTGAAAGATAAGGAATTTAGCTAAAGGATATTTATGTAATAAATGGATAATACTTACCTGATTATAATTATTATAAAAGATGCACCTGTTCATGGTCGTATTAAACAATGAATAACTCCAGAATGTTCATCAAAATGGAAGCTGTAGTCCCAAGTAGCTTTATTTCTACTTTTTAAGATATAGCCAAAGATATCAAAGATAATAAAAAAAACTCAAGACACTTTTATGTTCAGTTGGTCAAGACAATGTTTTTGATGTCCCAAAATCTTGATTTGAAGTTGCCAGTAGCTAAAAATAGAAAATTAATTTATTTGTAAAAACAGTTAGTTTTCTTTTTATTATTACATTGTTAGAGATGGTATTAGTTCAGAACACGTTGGTAAAGGGTAGATTTTTACTCAGGAATCCGATATAATATCTTTGTGGATTTTTATGTGATAGATATACCAATTTTAATCGATGGGTTCCTTTTTGTTTATAAAAAATCAATTTAGTAGATGCAAGAATGGAAACAAAGAAATTCTTACCTCATATAAGGGTTTTAGCCCCTGTTCTGTTGTAAAATTTTATTATTTATCTTCCATTCAATCACTTAAGATGTATAACTATATGACAAAATAGATAAGAATATTTTAAAATTTATTTTCAGTAGTTTAAGGCAAATTTTCTTGAAAAATATAACTTAACAATTTAAATTAAGTTTTAGACACACTTTATGTGTTTGTATAGATGGAAAAGGCAAATTAAGGAAGATACGTTGATAATAAAAGATTAAAATAAAGGCACGGTAAAATATTTTCCAGAGAGCGGCCTTTGAATTTTTGAAGTGTAGAGAGATTTTTAGAAAGAACGTAAATAAAAAATGTTGGTGAGATGAGTCAATAAATGATAGTTCGGTTAAGTAATTTATCTGTAATAATTCAGCTAGTTATAAAGTTAATAAGAAGTGAAATAAAAAATAGTTTTACCTAAGTGGACACTAACGATTCTCGAAAG
>JAHWXV010101116.1:0-15629 GCA_024586415.1 Phrixothrix hirtus
AGGGATGAGCCATCTCGTGATGATTCTGGGCGTATTCCTGTGGCTGGTAGTTGCACTGCCTGTCGACAATTGAATCAAAGACAACGTAAAACAAGAAAACACGTATGCAGAAAACCGGTTTGTAATGAACACTCTGTAAGCAAAGCAATATGTGAAACCTGCACCCAACAGGACGATTAGCTTAGGGTCAATTTACATTATATGTATCTTATGTACTTTTTTAGGTTTGATTTACATTATATGTTTCTATATATGTATTTTCTTTCAATAAATAGACTTCTAGTTCATCTTATTGTGTGCAAAATCTATAAAAGTACCCGGGTGCCTACCACGTCATTAGAGGATGTAAGAACTTCAGATATTATTATTTACGTGCAACAATGACAAAAAAAGGTACAAAGTGTACTACAAGACTATCTTAGAGATGTCACGGAACCTAAATTCAAGGCGACTTTAAATTCTATAAAATAACATTATTGACAACTACAAAAGTTACCCAGGTACCTTTTCAGTCACATAAGGGTTAATATAGATGTTATTTAACAAAAAATAAATTTCATAGTTCGCGATAAGTCCAATATAATTTGCAGTGTTAGCAAATGCTTTAAAACTGTAAGTATTCACAATGAAGTTACAATTGTGGTAAATAAAATTGCAAACAGAATGTATTAATTAAGACTACTAAAACAATTGTAATTGTACAAAACTATTTTAGTATCTATTATGTTATTACAATAATAGAAAAAACTACAGATTACTATCCTGTCCATTGAATTTTTGACGTATCTCTCTTCGTTTTCGAGAAAATATGTCCTTTACTTTGCATTTATCCAGTCCAAGTATTAAAACATAGTCTATTTTAATTTAAAATGCTAATAATAATAAAAAGAAACAATTGATGGGACGGCTTAACCTTAATGCACATAAACTTATTAAAAACTATTTAATATACTTTAAATTAATAGGTAATCATTTTCACCGGAATGTAAACATGTTCGCACTATAAAAACATTGTGAAAGTGAGCTCTCACTTAAGGATGATTCATTTGCCGTTGCGCATACATAAGCTGGAGCCCAAGCTAAATTGGTCAGCCTGTAAGCAATTGTTTATTTACAAGCACCAAGAATAATATTATCGTAATGGTATTACCAACCAGAAAACTAAAGATCAAATCACCTAAAACACCGATACATTTAAATATAAGAATTTTAAAAGTTAAAATATCCAAATTAGAAAAACTACTATAAAAATATTGCCTGATAAGATGTATTATTGCAACTATTAAATTCAATAATACATTTCAAACTATCAGACAACATTCAAATAAAAGGTACTATTAGCTGAATTACATGTTTACCTATATAATGAATATTTTTACCATAGTTTCATTTATTTTATATTAAAGGGTATAACATAAACACTTCATATTTTCGTTAAAACATTCATCAATGATCTCTAGTATTATTTATCTTGCCATTACCCGCCACTGACATTGCGCGAATACATCTCCTGATGTTGACGTAGTGTTGTTTTAAAATGACAACTCTATTTATAAATCGGATAAGGAGAACTGTGTTGTATCCACAAATATCCGATATAGATTATCATGCATTATTTCACATTAAGTATAATTTATATTGCCTTTTCTTTTATGCTAAAGAGTGTAACCCCTTTTCAAAGCACCAATTTACCGTATAATCAATTTTATTAGTAAGTAGTTCTGTACCTTATTATTTTGTGTTTATAATAATTGCGTTTTATAAGCATTAAAATCGGCAAGAATTATATTAAACCCTTGAATTTAATGTTATTAAGTATGTAAAAGATTAATTTCCTCAGAAAACGTCTTTATTTGTCACAAAAGTTTCTTGTTTGAGAGTTTGACATATACATTACTAGCAAAACTTCTTATCAGGCTGCTTTTGGTTACCGATCAATATCGTAAGTGAAACTGTCAAAACAGAAGGAACTAGTACAAAACGAAAGCGTTTTCGATGTTAAGAATTACGCACGCCATAAATACTTATGGAAGTGCTAATGAGATTTTATATTTAATCAGTATCAGTTAGTGTAAAAGCATATCTACTCGAATGACAAAAAGAACAAGAGTAGTTAAAAGGGAATTTTGCGCTATTTAGAATATTGGTAACACACCCTTATAAAACGTTCTTTTAGTAAAAGTACATTAATAGAACTTATTAATAATATATAATTGATATAGTTTATGATTAAATTATTGCAAGTAATAAATATGCATAATAATTTCAATGAAACTTGCATAAAAAGCAACCTAATATTTAAGAGACAGGCAGAAATATGTAATAATTAGAAGGGGAGTATGGATGTCTGGTTAACAATTTTAAATCTAACACTTCGGCATATTTATTTCGATATGCATGGTAATTACTAACCTAAACATTTTAGAAAACCCTCTCCTACTCCTTGTGTGCTTTATTCTCTTGGCTTTTACAATTTCTTCAATCATATTCAGCCATCTACTTCTCGGTCTACCTCTGCCTAGTTTCTCATTCATACCTGCCTCATGTATTCTCTTCGTTAATCGTTCATTACTCATTCGTTCCACATGTCCAAACCATTTTAACGCACTCCTTTCGTATAGTTCAGACATTGTCTCCTTCACATGGCACGGATCCATCACCCACTCATTTCTGTCACGTCACGTGCTGCTACATGCAACTCTTAGGCACCTCATACCTACGGCGTTTATTTTACTCATGTGTTTCTTCCGACATACCCAAGTCTCACTACCATACAAAACTGTTGGAACAAATACAATATTGTACATAGTCTTCTTTGCTTCCATAAATAATTGTTCGTACTTTGTTACTGACCACCTGCTGCCAATTATTCTCCTGCGCGCATTCACTCTGTTTTTAATTTCACTATCTACTCGCCCATCATTTGCAAGCATTCTGCTAAGATAAACAGATTATATATTACCTTTTCACCTTTCCTATTGGAAACCATTACTTTTTTTTGCTGCTATTGATTTTCAGATCTATTCTTTCACTCGCTTCTATAAATTTATTCAACATTCATTGCATTTGGCTAATACTTTTAGCTAGTAGTACTGCATCATGTGCATACATCAATACTGTTACATCTTCGCTGTCCATATTTATAATACTCAACTCCTCATATGCTCTTCTCGCGCATTTACCCATAAATATATTAAACAACCAAGGAGATATCACTCATCCTTGTCTCTCACCTTACTTAATTTCAAAGTACTCACTAACCGTACTGTTTACTGTCACGCATGCTCTGCTTCCATTATACATTACTTTTATTGCATTCAGTAGTTCTCCCTTTACACCGTGCTCTGTAAAAGTTGTTCATAACTCGCATCTTTTCACATTAGTATGCGATTTCTCTAAATCCACAAGCGTACAATACATTTTCTCATTAACATGCAAAAATGTCTCGATCATTTGCTGCAAACTAAACATTTGATTCACGCACACTCTCCCAGGCATAAATCCACACTGTACATCACATATCCTCCTTTCAGTATTTATGCGAACTCCGTCAACTATAATTCTACCAAACACCTTCCCAGCTACACCTAATAAACGTTTAGCTCTATAGTACTTACATTCACATCTACCACATTTGCCTTTGTAGAGAGGCACGATCATAGCACTATTTGAGTTCTCAGGCACTCTTGCTAATTGACACAAACATTACATAATTTGCACAATCATTCACCTAGTCGCATACGGCCATATATTAACATTTCGTTTTTAGCTTCATCTACTCCAACAGCCTGCCAATTTTTAAAGCTTTTTATTGCACTTTGTACTTCTTCCACGCTTATACCCTTATCGTTCTCTTGAATTCTATTTATTTCAAAACTTCCAACATTCACACTTATCCCAGAATCCTTGTTGCCATATAGCCCTTCAAAATATTCTTTCCAACGCAATATCACTTTAATTTTATCCAACTCCATTTCATTCTCGCTCTTCCGTATTGCATTTACTCGCTTCCTTACACCCTGGTTTGCATTCCTTGCCCACTTCCAAAATAATCTTTTATTACTGTCAAAATCATTCTGCGTTCTTACTCCCTCTTTTACCCTCAAAATCCTTTTACTCTCCTTCACAGCTTCCTTTGCACACTCCTTTTTAATCCGATACGCTTTTAGTAGATCCATTCTGTTTTCTCGCCTTTGGTTCCAATCATTTCCTTATATATTTCTTTCTTCTCCTTTACTGCATCTTTCACGGCATCATTCCACTATTCACCTTTTTTGTATTCCTGATCGTACTCACTCTATATACTTAAGTTTCATACTCAATCATGAAACCTCTACTATGCACATTCTATGCCACCTTTTTCAATTTCATACTTCCATTCAGTTTCTTCTGATAAAATTCTTTTCTCTAGGTTTTGTAGGCATTGCTCTCTCACATTCTCCTCCTGCAATCTTTCACTCTAGTCTTTCTTACAACTGATTCCTTCTTATACATCCACTTTCTACCAATCTCAATTCTTAGCATTACCAGAAAATGATCCGTCTTACATTTAGAACATCTCATCCTCTTGTGACCTTTGCCAATTCGCGTAGCCTCTCATCATAAACGATTAAATCAATCATTCACCGGAGTATAACACGTTATAATCATTACTTTCCTGGTGCCTATCTTCAATCAAACCCATCAAACCCCCAATTCATATTCCCTTACATGCGCTTTAGCGAACTCGCTCAAAATCAACCTCACTGCTTTTAAACAATGCGTCCAACTCTCTACTTCATACCAAAAACCTAGGCTTCCCTCGCCCATCTCTACCACTTCCATTCCACTTCATTTCACTCATACACGGCACGCCTGGCCTTCTCTCTCTCATTTCACTCGAAATATCGTTTATTTTCTATAAATCCCTCCTACGTTCCATGTTCTCTCGTTTATTCCAAGGTGGGAAAATCTCGTCCAATCCCAGCCGCCCAAAATGGCTTTACTTGTCCGAAACTATTCTTGCGTTCATTTTGAAAATATTGCTAAAGGTAGACCTGGCTGCTAGCATATATCATCCCCTATGTTGAAGCAGCAATTTCTACTTACGGAATCGGACATACCGATCAGTGTTGACGTATTTAGTCTACGTACTACGAGCGCAGACACAATCCCAGCATTACCCCAATATGCCTAACGCTATTTTATACAGTCTAAGCTCCCTATCATGAAGGGGCTACTCTGTAAGCCAGCACATAGTTGCCCATGCCGCTACTACTAGAAAGTATACGTAATGCACTGACACTCGGGCACTAGAAGATTTAAAAATGTCTCACGTCCTTAGTTTGATTCACTTTATTTAGACACCTTTTTATTGTCAATTTTGAGCTTGACAAGCGCATTGTGCGACGGCCAACGGTTTTGATTGCGGTTTACAACAACAGTATTAGGGACGAATAACTTTTGCTTTGAATTAAAGGTTTGTATGCTCCATAAGTTCTGTTCGATTTGAATTAATGTTTTTATTATATGGTGTGTTAAAAACCTGTTGTTTATAATGGGGTGGGATGTCTACTTGCTTCTGTTAGGATCTTTGTCTAATTTCTATTGCCTTTAATTTATGGGTATTTTCACTGTATTACGTTATTTGCAACGTGTCAAGTTTGCGAACTCGTACAACTTCTATCGTCTAGGGACCCGAAGAAAATTATCGATTGGATTGGAGGGATCTTGAGCTATTGCTAAATCAGCTGCTCCCGGAATCGCGGATTTCCAACTAATATTATTTAGCTCGAAAGTCCCATTTTCATCTTTTTTACTTCAGGTGTATTGGCCCACAGGCAATCTAGCTTTATACTCACAGGGTTCTTTATGCCGCGGCACGAAACCGAGATCTATTGGATATTCTTTACTTAATTTACCTATTCTATGTTGACTTTAATTTAAGCTCTATACTGTGGAAATAAATTCTCATAAACATTTACATTAAACACTGGTGTAAATTTTTAACTATCCAATGGTGATAATTATAGTGTAATATATTGTCTTCAATTTGAAAGCATTAAATGTTACCATATCAATTAAATTTATGCTGCTATCTTGGCTATTTACTAAAATATGCTTATGCATTACGAACAAGTGATTGTTTAGCATTTGAATTTTAAATAATGAATGTATAAAGGGGTAATTCGGAATTTTTTTAATTTTACTAATTTCAATCTTTACGTATTGAACAGAATACCGCTCCCATCCTTTTGTTAGTTACAACCAAGAAAAGGTTTGGTTAGACTGTAATATTCTCTTAAAATTTTGGATTGCATTGGAACAAAATAATACTACAACAAGAAATTTAAATCTTGTGAAGATTTGTCCTAAATCGCTTTAATGGTTAAACTGTTTTTAGTCTTAATATTTAAAATATAGTACAATTTCACGTTGGTAGTCAAATTGGATCTCGTCTGGATTGCAGGTTTTATACGCTATCTCGGCCAACATGTTCGTTGAAATGTAATTTCATAGTTTAAATTTTATACTTTTCAATATTAGTTTTACTTTTACATCGATAATTTAATAGGTTCAATGTATTCACGATGTTTCTATTTTGAACTAAATAAATCATAATAATTCTCAGCAGTGCACTTTGTTTGCTTATATTGTGTATTCTCTTTTTCAGAGTTACAAATTTTAACAAATATCATGTACATGCAATAAGTTGTGTTTAGTAATTGCAATAACAAATATTTATTCCTTTAGTATACGCAGTGCAGAGCAAAAGTGTCTATTTCCTTTTACAGGCTCTACTTTGTGGAATTCTTGGAAAAAATACAAGCAAGGCGCTCTTTAGGATTAATTTTTCTCTCTCTTTCACCATGTTACTTTTTCCTTTTAGAGTGAGTAATTAATTTCAGCGTTCATGAAGATCTAACGCTGCCCATGGCCATCTCCTTGAGGAAGCTGTTCTAGCAGGAAATTCTTTTTGATCGCGTAAGATATCCCTCGCTGTTTTCTTTATCTCTCTTTCCTTTTACCTAGTACGAAGCTAGTTTACATATCAATAACAGTGTTGCAACAATTACTATTTTTTTAATGTTATTGGATAATTAATGGACATTTTATGAAAATCCAATGTTGCATAGAAGAAATTATTTAGATATCCAGCAATATTTCAGTTTTCCAATATCGTCAAATTAAATCTCTAAAAACCTAGAATAATCTGAATGTATTAAAAAATAAATCGTTTCTTTAGTTATTGATGAAAATTTTGTTATTTATTATAGACATGTTTTAAATGGCACGAGTCGAAGCTATACAATATCAAATTAGCTTTTGAAATACATAAATAATCGTTCTTTACATTCTGATGCTTTGTTCTCTTTTAAAAGGTAAGCATTGCGGTTAGGATACGTATGTTTGATAATGTTATGGGAAAATAGGATCATAAAGAGAAGTTGATTCGTCATTTGTCAGAAAAACAGTGAGATATTAGTATGCTATTTTATTCATTTTCCGTTCACTCCCGTCACAATTAAATTTCCAGGATATTGTACCATTGTAATAAAGTATAATTAAAAGTTTACATGAGTTACGGGATGTTATACTTGTTGACATATAATATTAAAGATTTGATTCCAAAATAATGAACACGGCTGAAGAATGGTAAATATGCCAACCCTGTAGTCAGTGGTCATCAGGAATAAGGATAATCCAAAATTTAACTAATGCCCAGGTTTTGTATCTACAAAAGGTGTAAATAATTAATCATTCACTTTAAATATTGTATTCGCAATCCCCTAACTTTAAGTGCCTCTCTAACAATGGACTAATGCGTAAAATATAATGGATTCTATGCAGTTTGCAGCTTAAATTTATATAAAATTCTATTCATTACACCATTACTTTTAAAAATAATCTACACTTAATTCAAAACATTAATTCTCGGTGGTGCGACTAAAATCAAAAGACTGTGCTTATTATTTGTGCCACTAAGCGAGTTTCACAGTTGTATATCTAAACCTAATGCTTAAATATGGACAGTCGTCGTGTTTCATAATTATATATAATCCAGCAGTAGGAAACATCAATAAAAAATATTATTTAATAAATAAAAGGTCGTGAAATATCCAATATCCGTTTTCTATAGACTCTTATTGTGTTAATATATTCTAAAAATCAATTTGGCAAAATAAATAACAGTATTGTACATGATATGTAAAATACATGATGATAATATAGCGAACATTAATTTTTAACTTGATACCAGGTTATAAAATCCTACCTCGGTGCATATGATATTAACTCTAGAAGTGTAATAGTCATAAACCCAAAGTATAGGTGAAAACCAATTCCGTCCTGGAACATAACTCTTGCTTTAAGAATACTAGGGTTTCCCTAGATACATAAAGCAGGTAGAAGTCAACTATGCGTGTAGTTGAGTACTTCTCACTGATGATAGATCCAGTTACATCCATAACTATCACCTTATGTTCTTTTAAGGCAGTTTTACATGCATACCTAGCTTTTGCCTACTTATACAGTCATTTAGGAATATCAATATATTTTTAGTGTACGAGGTGATCCCTCTACAAAATCTATTTTTCCCTTATATAAAGCATTTTCTGCAGCCTGCAAGATGTTTAATTCATATAACTTCTATTTTAGGTACTTTTGCACCTACTGATGGCATAGTCCATTTTATAACTCACAAAATCTTATAAACTACTTGCTATATGCATTTTTTTTTATAAGCAAATCTGTTTCGTATTTTATTTCTAAACGTGAATACATATCTCAAAATATTTTTTTTCATCTATCAAACAAGATTATCTTTAAAATATCATGCAAAAGTCAAATTACCAATTCTTTGATCTTTAAGTAAAACGAAATCACTGTCTGGATAGCAGTGTTTAAAGAGACTAACAAAATTAGAATCAACAAAAACTCAATAGAACACTGTGCAACAATCCAGAAGGTTCCTTATAATTAAGATGTAATCACAAATTGCTCATTAATGTAACAGATATCTGTCAATTAAATTCAAGGTCAACAATGAGCCATGGCATTGCTACTTATTACGGCATTATTATGACTAACTTTATTCTTTACTAATCTAAAGTTCTTCCTTACTGGTCTGGAATTTGCCCTTTCTATATAAATAGCCGATTAAATTCCTATAGTTTTAGTTTTAATTAGAAACTTGTCCTGTTAGTTACTGTTATACATAAAGAAATATAAAAATTTGTTGTTAGTGTATTATGAAATAAATATTTAACTAATTGAGTGTAAATAAATAATTCTAATACTAATGAATATAAATAAAGATTCTTAAACAGTTAATAGTTTCGTTACAATACTTATGCTGTCTATGTTCAGGAATAAACATATTTCGCCACCAATCTAGGTTGATGATCATATATCATGGAATGCTAGCTCATAATAATATGACGAACTGCAATCACTCGAAGTGATTGCGAAAACCAGTAAAGCCAGCGATTGGATTAAATTGGTCAAAAGCATATTGGATCGTAACATTCAATCATTCTACCATCATCATCGAAAATAAGTCATTGATTACAATTGATGTCACTGTTAAATAACGTGTGCGCATAGTTTCTGAACGACTACAATCATTAAAAGTATATAACCTTTATTGAATCATTAAATGACATCGCGCCTTCTGAACGGAATAAACTTTAGCTGACTTACCTTGGTACATTTCCTCGGTTACTGCAAATAAATTTCATCTGCCGTCAATAATTCATTACCTTATTTCTCCAAAAACTCAATTACCGCCGTTTTGTAATGTTTTATTGCTCATAATTGATTGCTTATGGAAATTAACGCACGTCTATAAAGTTGACATCCTTTTTCCAAATTTGAAAAGTTGATTAGAATTTTAGCTGCCCCTAAGGAATTTTAGAGTACTCTATTAATATCAAAGTTAGTTTCGTCAACTTAATCAGTCAAATCGCCAACTAAAGGTGTAGGGGCAACTACATAATTGTGATAATTCAAATCACCGTTACTTCTAAAGCATCAGATAAACGCATCAATCCCTAAATTTATTCTATTAGTCTATTTGGGAAGCTATCAGGAATCTTACTAGCGTGTCAAAATTCTGAAAATTAATTCACCCTCAGTGGCAGAAAAAATGTAAGACAGCTTTAAGAGAATTTTTGCCTTACATTGAAGGTTCTAGTAGTCCCCGCTACTAATTACCCATAACACTCTAAATTTAGCAACAGGGAATAATATAGTTTCCATGATATATATGGATCATAATTTTTACACTAGCAGCCAATGAAAAATTACTTCTCGCAACTTACTGATTTCCTCATAATTCTGGCATCGCTTTTCATATTCTTATGGAATGTTCAATTTGTTTTTTATTTTTTATTTTTTTTACATCCTATACTTTCCCAGTTATTAAGTAAGCTTAAGCAGAGATTTATTTAATTTTCGGTTCAAACTTAATTAATTCACCAAGCAGTGGTTGTAAGAGTTTCCTATTTACTCAATGCGTGAGTCGTTTAAGCTTCATTTCATATAATCACTCGGCCGTTAATGTCCACATTCTTATCATTGAATTAATACGAGACAGTCCTAAAACAGAAAATCTGTATACTTTTTCTTGTCTTCCGCCTAGACAGGGTAAAATATATTAAATTTTCTTCTGTAATTTCTAATTTCCTCTTATATTCCTTTTTAGTTAGCAACAAGAACCGGACGCGTGATATGAATGTGTTCTTCTTCTCGACATTCTGTCGAAATTACACTGTAGTTTACCCTTAGCACCATCATTATGCTCTGGAACAATGAACATATGGTTTAAATCAGATCCAAATAGTAAGCTTCCCTCGTCTTCATTATAATTGGTTTGTCCGTGCCCCTCTACTGAGTTCGACACGATGTCACCCTCCTGATTCAGTTGACTGATACAGGTTAATTTTGTTTTTTTACCTGTTAAACAATATGTATACCGCAATAAGTACACTATTTGTTTTTCTACGTAACATCTATTTAAATAGGGTACCTTTTTTAAGGATTTTGACTCTATAAGTAGTACTTATGACAATTTTTATATGTTGACAAGATTTATTGCCTTTCTCAGTAGCAGTTTTTTGTCACTTTTTTTGGCGTTTCAGAGTTTCTTTACTTGCTCTTCAGCATTCGTTTGTTAAGGAATCGGGCATCGATAACAGTATGCTAAAACCCATGTATTAATTGTCTCAGAACTTGACAATAATTTCCAATGAAATATTTTTATTTATGTATTTTAAGTATCCTCAGGATTCATTTTTTGCATATTTAAACTTCTTCATTACTACAAGATGATAAGGTATTAATCCCCCCTCCCCCAGTTGTTTAGTATGAAGAACAATTGGCAACGTAGTAAATAAAGTTAGTCAATAACCTCCAAAATCAGGGAATGAAATTAAAATCTTAACAGCTCGTCAACATAAAAGTTGACCAGCCGTCAAAATTTTAATTTTGTTCACTGATTTTGGATGTTATCTTCATTTACAATATGAAGATGCCAATTGTTTGGAGAATATTTTGTAGTTTTATTTTTTATACTGAATAAATGGGTGAGACGGAAATGTTTTCATTTTGTAACAATGTGACACCCATTGGCAACAACAATGGCCTCTTTATGAATTCTTCTTGAATTTTCCAATTTCAAACAACTTCCTTTAAACTAGTCGATTATTCTATTTTCAAAAATGTATCAAAAATTATATTCCTAACTTCCTCCAAAATAAAATCATTTAAACTTGAAAAAGAAATATTGTAACGTTATTTTTCCTCATTGTGAATATTTTCGTATGTTCTAATAATTGAAATAAAATTATTTAAATTACACCCTTTAGCTGTAAGGTTTTTGGTTACAGAATCGTCAAATTTGTTTGAAAATTAAAATTATAGTTGTAAAATTTTAACGAGTACACGCCTGTCCTTCAAATATTAGGTAAGATCGACACGATATAGATATTTCTGCACTAAATTACAATTTTGAGTCAGTGTAAGCTTAATATGCCGCGACCTTCGCCTAGCGTGCTGTTTCTTTTGATTATTGGTGTGATAAATTAATTGTTCAATTGATTTCTTTTGTTGCTTCGCCATGAATGTGATTGCTTATCGCCACGAGTAAGTTTGATTTAGGGTTAATTAAGTTGGAATTAATTTTCTTTCATTATCTGTAGCAAATCAGGTGGGAACAATTAATTGTAGGTGTCTTAAGTAATTGAAAATAACAAAAATTATCATCGCCTGTCGTGAATGCGAAAAGAGGTTTAACTAATTAAATGGCCAGTTTTTGGCGATATGATTTGGAATAATTTCCGTTAACTAATAATTTCCGTTAACTATCCGATTTGGCCGTCTTCAGTTTGACGCTATTCTGCACATGGTCGGCCAAAGATAACATGTGGAATTTATCTTCCCACCCTGATGCGTGCAAATGAGATCAGTCATACCTTACTAGTTGTGTTACGTCGTATGCAACCTGGGATGATAAAATCTAGTCTATAATTTCTTTGCTGTTAAAAATCATATTATAAATCGGCATCTTTGTTATAAAGATACCGTATTGCTGCATTATAACTTTCGAATGATAATTAAATAACTTCAAAATTCGCTTATTTGATATCGTAACGAAACAAATTTAGTTTGACCGAAATGTTCAGAAACTTACTTGTAGATGAGCTTAAATAACTTTTTCGTTATATTTCATTAGAATATTACCTTTTAGTAACGTAAGACAAATTATTGTAAATAGAGTAACTTTTAGACTAGTATATATTGTTCTTGTTTTGTCTAACTTCCAAACAGTTTTACATGATAATTATTATTAGAAATTACGAATAGAACCTAGCTTGATGTTTACCAGTTTTTTTTTTAGTTAAATTGTGCGTACCTGGTGTGACGTTAAAGTTTCATTTGCAAACTAAAGTTCAATGAATAAGAATTCTTTTAGATAATAACAGAAAATATTAGGTATTCTATTATTTAAACTAAATAGGTGCAAAACTCTATTTGAGCTAATATTTAAAAAATTTCTTTCAACCTGCTTCACTTTAATTTGACTTTATTGCATTATTTAACTTTCGGAAAGAGTACTTTTTTGCGCTGTCAATTAATAATTTGATTTGTAACATTTAACAATTGTCCTTTCCCCTTCAACTCATATACTGTTAGATGAAGTATGCCTAATACGTTTGCTGTCTTGCCTTTTTTGCATTTGGTTAATCTGGTTGCTGTTTTTATTATTTAATTTTACTTTTACTTTTAACTGACGTTAACGGAGAAAAGTAACCTTGTACCTGGTTTCTTTTGAATATTTAGGTGTGTTTTATAGTTTGTAACGCTGTTGTAACATAATTTGTTAATTCAATATAATATCGGGTAGCCTGGATTCCGTTAAAGCAAAATTTCATTTAATCTAGTTTGGTATTTTGGTGTCTCGGGAGAAATAAAAATTTATAATTAGTTTTTAAGAAACGTTATTCCTTTGTGTTTACTTCCCACACCTACAAGAAGGGAATAAATGTTTCCTAGTTATACTTTAATAGCATTACTTTCTTGGTCCCATTACCCTCATTTCCTTTCTTTAGGTTATGTTAGTACAGGTACCATTCAAGGACCTGGAAGCCGACGTATGTATTGTCATTTGGGATGTGTGTACGAAATAAGGTAAATTCGACTGGCGCCCTTTTTCAGGAATATTATTGCTTCTTCCTTTAGGTACCACGGTATCAGTATCACGGTCGGAAACCAGTAAAAGTGTAACACCACTTCCTCACACCCCTCACCGGGTTGTCTTACTGAGCCAAGCTGTGATAAACTTTTGTTTTATTGCAATACGAACGACCGTTTCGGTCGCGGCAATATTTTTACCTATTACCGCAATTTCTGAGTACATTGTAAATTAGTTAAGTACATAATTTTTTTCATTTAAGTTTATAATTGTATGTTAAAGGTACACCACAGTCGAAAGACAATTTTCTTTCACTGCTAACTTGAAAACATACGATTACCGACATTGTTACAAGTTGTAGATTAGTTTACCTCTACCATGGTAGATAATGATAAAGGAATTTTATCAGAGTTAATAATGAAAATTTATTTTGTTTTGGAGTTAGTACTTCAAATTTTGTCATTTTAGGATAATCCAAAAGTGTTAATCTTAAATTTTTAAGACTCATTGAAATATTGAACTTGTCAAGCTAATTTTTAAATTGAATTGCTACGTGGAAAGCAAAAACAGAGTATACATCATTTTAAATAATTAGTAACCAACATATATGATTATTCGTTAGCTATATACAAATTTATAATACAATTGTTGCAGATTAGGTTCACTCGTGCTGCGTAGGTGTTCACAGATGCACTATTACTGTTAATTACATTTCCCAAGGAATGTTTACTGAGGCATTGTAAATTTTCTCATTTTCTTCAACTCGGTAGTTCATCAAAAAAGCGATTCAGCTGGCACATGTAGTTGATAACTTGTAAGTTGAAATGATGTGGAAAGAGATAAACTAATTGAAAGTTCGACAGAGGTTTTTGCGCTGCTGCTACCATATCCGCGATTCGTTCTTTATCAGCCAATGATTTCGCCATATATTCTTCTACTATCACAGACAATTTTTAGCCTTCACGCCGTTTAAGTGATAATAAAGCGCTGTCACTTTCAATCAAAATTGACACTGAAGTATATCGTATTGTGTGACTAGTTTAGTCTTCAATATTTTGTCTGGTTGCATTACCACTGCAAAGTCCAATACACGATTTAAGTATATAAGGGGTGGGGCTTTTACTCAGGTAGTTTTGTAAAATTTACACCTAGAGCTTTAGGATAATAATAAATTTCCCCTCTTACTATTCAGAATATTTATTATTATGATATCTTTAACCTTGTTATCTTGTTTAAGCGCGCTGCAAAACTCGTCAGTTCCAGAAGCTCCACCTGTCCCAGTGGCAAAAATGATCAATTTAATAAATATTAATTAGTCGGTGCTTATCGGTCATCAAAAATTTGGCAACTTGTTTGTTCAAAAAGGCTGCAGATAATTTTTTGGGGCACAGGAGATATTTTTAGTTTTTAAAAAAGCGATTAATTTTAAGAATTTTGGAGTATCAATATTCTCTTTTAAACTAGTGGTGGATTTCAACGGTGAAAATGTGACATATAGAACGGAAGCCCTTTTTCCCTTTAAGAACTCCTGAAATAAACAAAAAGCACGTTTTCTGTAGTTACCGCTACTGTTTTTGTCGGACAATACCTTTTAGAGGTCGTGAATGTCTTGGTGTACAATGGTTTAGACCTTTCTGGCAGTAGCTTGTTTGCAATAGTTTGTGCAGCTTGATTAATATCATAAGGTGCACACATTTCACTATTGAACATCAAAATTACGACAAAACTGTTATTCCTTGCAATTCTGTTTGCAGATGCCAGTGCGCCCGTTTTTTTAAATAGAACACAGGTGACCTAATTTTGGAAATTTTAGTAATCAAACAAGTCTTCGTATCAATTTCTTTATTGTATTATTATTAGGGGGCGGAATATATGCAAAGTGCATATATATGCATTTTTTGCATATTTTGTAAATGTTATAATGAAATGCATATTTTTCACAAATTATTATTTTATG
>JAHWXV010101133.1:0-12395 GCA_024586415.1 Phrixothrix hirtus
TTTTATTTGGCTGAGAAATTACAACAACAACTATTTTTTATTATCTTATTGTTATCTCTTTATGCACAAGTTGCTTTCATTAATTTTAGAAATTAAATTTCTAACATTAACTTTTAACGGAAGCTGCTTCACACTTCTTGTTAATTTAATTTTTTTGTAAAATTGACTTAGTCAAGCTTACTACTTGTCTTTTTTTGTACGTTCCTAATTGTTGGAACCTTAATTATATTTAAGAAAATGATTCTTTGAGACATTACAGTACTGGCTGCATTCGAATGAAACCAATGCTGATCAACCATTTCATTGGAGCTTCTCCTGCTGCCTAAAAACGGAAGCTGTTCTACACCGACGAGCGTGGTTTGTTTGACCGTATTTGTGTCTTCCCGATTACCTTCCGAATCGCCAGCTGTTGAGATGCTGGCTTGGTAACAATTAAACAATTAACGAATCAATTATTCTTTGCGTAACTTATCAGTAAATATTATTATCTTACCTTCAATCTAATGTCAAACTCAACTGTGATTTAAATTGTTTTTTTAAAGTCATTATTGTTATTAAACTTGTTTATTGTTAATATCTTTTATTTATTTGAATTAACCAATCCTGCCTTTAAACAGGAAAGATTTTAGTGTGATCCTTTGCCAATTTACGTTTTCTATTTTTTGTGTATCAACTACATTTATTTAATTCAACATCTTTAGCGCTCCCAACAAAAGATAGAAATCGTATAAAAACTATCTGGTTCTCATGCCTTTGAGTCTTAATTAGCCGGAGCATAACTTTTCTAGCAGCAAAACATTTTAATACTACCTTTACTATCATCGTTTTGAATACCTTACAAGTAGCGTCTGAACTATATTCCGTTGATTTTAAATAAAATAAAACATTTATTTTATAAGAAGTAACGTTTTATATGAGTTTTCCTTTTATATTAAATTTACCTGTTTAATAACTTTTCCTATTAAGATTAATTATACCTTAAATATAATTATTAATATAAATTTTAATAATTTTAATTTGTAATTTCTCTTAATTGCCGATTTTTAAAGCCTTATTTTTTTTTTAAATTAAGAGAGATTACAACAGTTACATGTATACGGCTTACTTTTGTGCATTTCAATTCTGTTTTAAATTGTACATTTATAAATATTAATTGTAGTGTTTGATAAACTGGAATATCTTTTATTTAACTCAGAAGCATATTTATAAGTATTTTAATGGAACATATATAGATTACCGCCAATAAAATACTTATATAATCTATTTGAATAAATTGATTACAATTATATTTTGTTACACCCTACGCAGTAATATGGGAAGGCCGTCTATTCCTTCAAACATAAATTAGCTTGAAACCCAAAGCTATACTTAGCTAAATTATTAATTACAACTATCCATATAGAGACAAGTTAACAAAATTAGATTCATGTGTCTTTCTTTTAAATACTTCAAGCTAAGGCGAATTTGTCATTGGTTGCAAAATTATTTATAGGACGGGAAATATCTCAGTTGAAAAACGTTTATTTGGCGTGTCTTCATTTTCAAACATCTTTACAACGAAATTTTACGTGCCCTCAGAAGATTCATGCGTTAAATTTGTTAGTATACGAGGGGTGCTGCAATTGTTTTGGGTATAGGTATGAAAACACAATAAAAATACAATATTAATGCTTCTATTATTTTTCAAAATATTCTCCCTTAAAATCAATATACTTTTGCATGCGCTCGAACTAGTTGTTGAAGCATTTTTCCATTCCAAAGGTAGAATGGCAGAAATGTGAGTTTTGAATGTTTCCACAGCACCTTCAGCTGTTGAAAAACGGATTCCACGCATTTTATTTTTGATAACCGGGAATAAAACAAATCATTTGGACTTAAATCAGGACTGTATGGACAATGAGTCATTAATTATACCTTTCGTCGCTTCAAATAATCGACAGTTTGTGATGCTGTGTGTGACGATACATTGTCATGGTGCAAGATGATCCGGCGTTTTGCATTAGCTTTTCTGATTTAATTAATGACTTCTGGTAAGCAAGTGCTTGTATACCAATCAGCATTGACCGTGCGACGATCTCTAAAGCGACGGTAGCAACCTGACCAGTGACCAGTTATACTGAAAAATGTTGCGACCATTTTCTTTGAAACGCTTTGTGAACGGAAAACTTTTGTTGGATTCAATTCACCTTGAAATACCCAAACGCAAGACTGTTGTTTTGTTTCTGGCTCATTTGAATAAATCCAAGTTTCGTCACCTGTAATGACGTCATAAACTAATTTCCCTGTCTGATTTAATAATAATTTAGTAATTAAACGAGGGGTAAACCTATTGGGAATTCTTGGGTACATCCACCAGGAATTTTTGAGTAATTCTTAGAAATTCCCGGGAATTCTTGGGAATTCTCGAGGAATTTTCGGAATTCTCGTGGAATTCTCAGGCATTCTTAGGAATTCTTAAGGATTGTGGGGAAAACGTTATGTTCAATTTTTACTAACTAAATGATTCCCTTGTGCTTAATAAAATCTGGTAAAACACTATACAACCTTCTCTTGATTATTTAATATTACAGGTAATCTATTTAAGTTTCTAGCCTCACGATATCTTTCATAACTCTACAAGATACATCCAATTTTTCCAGAGAAGCCAATTAAAGTTTTAAGGAAATTATTAGACATTTTTGAGAAAATCGTTATCAATTTATACCAAATTCTACGATTATTAGTTTTTGATTAATCCACAGATGCTCAAAAATGACAACTTCTACTTATTCAATTTGCGTAATTTTCCTAGACAAATTGATTCATTAACATGAATGAGTACTAAACATCTATGTAGCAAGTTTAAAGAAAATCATTACAGCTATTTTTAAGAAAGTCGTAGAAACTTAAAAATCACAAGAATAACATGACATTTCCAGTTATTAGATATTACTTAAATCTTCTTTAGTCACGCATGTATTGATATTAAATAAACACAGCACGTGTTTCTAAGTAGTACTTAAAAACAAATAATCTTAAGATTTTGGAGTAATTCTTAGTAATTGTATTTTTACAACAATATCAAGGTTTAATATTTAGTTCTATTATAATCATAAAATCGATGGGATTTTCGGGTATGCATTTAGAATATACATTTTACCTAAATACATCATTATATCTCCTTAGTTACTCTGAAGTTTTAGTAGTCAATTGTCAATTGTCAATTTTTAGTAAATCTGGTATTTAGTATAAAGTGTTATAACTATTTTATTAATCAACCTGTTTACGATAGCTACAAAAAAAGTTACCGATTTTTCGAAATCAGAAGGTGTGGGGAAAAGCATGACGCCTTACTTATGACGACGAATTCATACATACATACATCTAAATGTTTTCTAGCGTTGTTTAAGTACTCAATAAAAAATATTTATGACCACTCCAATTATTAATTCAAAAAACAACAAATTACTACATGTATATCAAATATATAGCGTAGCCAAGTATTCTACATATATCCGCGTGCATAATGGAAGTTTAAAATCTTTCCGTTTCATGCCAAGCGCAATAACGGAGGGATAGGGTATCTCGTAAGTCACCTACTGCTTAGAAGAAGCGAAAGGTCCTTGCCGCTAGTTCTTTCTCAGCCATCTATGCAGAACTACAAGAACTCTAAGAAAACTCCACGCCGAAATGGATACATCCAGAGCATCACTTCCTACGGTGATCAGGTGATTCGGTGACCTTGAAAGGGGAAGATGGACCGCATTCGTGTGCGTGAAGGAGAGTTCGATGACAATTAACTTTAATATACAATTATTTCATTTTGCAAGACTTAGTTATTAAGTTATTTTGTTAACACACCCACATGTACACGAGCAGATAAATTTCTAAAAACGTGTTTTTCGGATTGGGAGAATTCAAAATCATATATTTCCACTAAAAACGTAACATCGAAGATTTTTGTCGAAAACAAAACTCGTTGAGTTATTCAGAAGTATGCCGACAATGTTATTGATTGGATTTACCGGGTTCTAAATAAGTTAGAAGGTTCGAAAGTTTTTTACAGAAATCGATTCTATTCTAATATTTTTGCAAAGGGATTTGCAAAACTTTCAAATTTGGAACAAGGTTTGATTAAGTCCTTCTTAATTATCTGTAGTTTACGTATTTAAAATATATGAACCAGTGAGGTAAATATTAGGGGGTTGGAATACTTTACACCATTAATATTTTATATCGATGGTAATTTTCCGATTTGACCTAAGAATTACATTGGTTACGTCTTTACATTCGAAAAAGGTCCTTTTGGTTAGAGACATAGTTTTACAACAAACATCAGTGCAAAAACGACTTAAGTGAACCTGACGCTCGAATTTTAATAAATTAATTTTTTTTCTCATTTAGTTAGTATTATGTTTATAATTGATTGTAGTACGAAAGTTGACTTGTAGTAAAATCATTTACGAAATATACAAGCTAAAAACTAGTCTCATTTAATAGAGGGCGTTTGTAGATATTTGTAGTGCTTTCAGTTTCGATTGTAAATAAATCATTACAACAATTTAAAATTTAAAAAAAGGTAACTTCATCAAATTATTAGGTGCTTTAAATTAGCTCACGATGTCTTATTTAGAACCGTTTGTAGTTGTTTTTAATAGTTTTAATTTTGTTTGTAGTTTAATCATTTAAAAGATATGATCATTTAAAGATTTAATTGAATGTAATCTTTGAGAGCTACTTTTTCCTTAAATCTTTAAATGATTGTAACCTTTGAACGGTTCAACCACAAAAGAAATTGAAATTACTACAAACAACTGCAAACGATTCTAAATAAGACTCCGCAAGGTGATTTAATACTCCTCATAATTTGTCGAAGTTGTTTTTTTTTAAAAACTTAATGATTGTAACGATTGAACGGTTCAATTACAAATAAAACGGAAGCCACTGCAAAAATATCCCTATTAAATAACATTATTTTAAAATTTTTAACATTCAAGTCGGGTCCGGGCCATTCTTGGCCGTCGTATATTTCGTAAATAGTTTTACTACAAACGAAATTTTTTGTATTATAATGAACTACAACCAAAATACTATCTAAACGTGCAAAAAAAGTTAATCTTTTAAAAATTGAGTGTCAGGTACACATGCATATGTTAAATAGCGTTATCGGCGTATATCTAAATCACTCTGTACAATAGAGTAATAAAAAGTAATTACTAAGCAAGGTTCACTTGAAAGAACAATAAAACATGAAAATGCTTTGTTGTGGAGAAAATAATATTATTATCGTATTATAAGAATACTGAAAGACCTCATGAAATGCCGATTTCGATAATTTTGTTGCATTTTTAAAATAATTTTATAAAACATTTATAAAAGTTTTATTGAGTTTCTTCAAGGTAACTAAGCAACAGTTACAAATCAATTTTCTTTTATAAGCTAAAACGTCTTGTAAGTAATCATATAAACGTTACATAGCAATCTGATAATTTTTTGATAAGATATTTTATAATTTTGTTTTAAGAATGTTCTATTAATTATTTTAAACAATTCAGTTGCAGATAACAAAATTGTGTCTTCTGCATCTGTAATACAACTAAAATGTACACTATGGAACAGCAATATACTAATAATAAACCTTAATAGTTCTCTTACACTAAAATTATAAAACCAACTTGCTAGCTGGTTCTATTAACAACAAATGCAATTTTACTCATAATTTTATTGCCAATTATTTATTGCAACCTATCATTATACTGAAATATTTGAGGTAAAAAATTAAGAATACTGTTGAGCAATAAAACCTGTAACGTAACGTTTGTATCATGAATAAATTTAATGTAAAAACTTACCATACAAACAAACTGTTAGTGTTTATTTTAGTTTTAAGATATATACAGGGTGACACAAGATTCCGTGGAGGAAAGATTATGAAGTTATTATTAGAGATAGAACAGAGTTACCAAGAAAACTTATACATATATAATAAGAGCATCTCTTAAAATTATTTTCAAATATACAGGGTGATTCGTATTATAATGGCTAGTTATCCTTTTTCTTATGGAATATCCTATATATGTTTACAAATTATGATAGCCCTTAATGGATATATCAAAAACGATACGGAGCACTATGCCTCTAGAGTTACAAATAAGGGAGGTGTTTACATTTTTGTATTTTTGTATTGCTGGGTGTTATTAAGGTAAGATAATAAGTTATAATTTACACCACAATTTCTCTAATCCCGCTGCTATATTACATAGTGTTTAGTTCAAAATTGTCTGTAAAAGATATACAGGGTGATAAAGCTTTGCGCATCGTTATTGTTCTCAAATTGCTCAAATAGAACACCCTGTATATTATAGTTCCATCATGTGCATAATTTAACATACATTTAATAACACGTATCATATCGGCATTAAAATGATAGAAATTTTCGAGATAAATTGATTGCTTTCTGAACTTTTTCAAAATTATTATTGTTATTAATAATTTAATTGATAAAATGGCATTACACTTTAAAGCAGCGCTAATAAAGGCCATAGAACAAAGTAATCAACAAGCAAGTTACTGTGGATAGAAAATATGTGCATCTTTTGATTTTCTCTTTATTTTATGTATTTCTGTACGGTTTAGCTCTGTGAAATACAGAAATTCACTTACCAATCAATAAGCAATACGATCCTACACAATTTATTGAAAACCATATATTTCTGTTCCGTTATATGGGGACCAATGTGATGTAAGTTTTTCATTTTTACTTCCTCTTACCTATATGAAATGTAATATAGAGAAAGTATTGTTTTCGTCCAAAATTTTGGATGTCAAAATTTAGAGGAAATACACGTTTTGGACCACCATAAGTCCGAAAAACATATTTTTAAAAATTGGTCTGTCTGTGTGTGTCTATGTGTGTCTGTGTCCGTCTGTGTATGTTTGTCTGTGTGTGTGTGTGTGTGTGTGTGCGCGCGTGCGCGTGTGTGGGCGTGTGTGTGTGTGTGCGCGCCTGCGTGCGTGTGTGCACGCGCACGCGTATGTGTGTGCGCACGCGCGTGCGTGTGTGTGCGCGCGCGTGCGTGTGTGCGCGCGCGTGCGTGTGTGTGCGCGCGTGCGTGTGTGTGCGCGCGCGTGCGTGTGTGCGCGCGCATACGTGTGTGTGGGTGTGAACAGGATATCTCGAAAATGAAAAATCGTAGATAAACAAATTTTTATATTTAAGTTTATATCCATCGTCGTACGCGACTACAATAATTTCATTAAACCTCAATAACCAGAAGTCCCACTTTACTCTAGTCATTTTTCGGTTTTTCGAGATTTTCTCGAAATTAGCTGTTACAATTTTTTTTAAATTTTATATTTAAGTTTCATAATTTCTGTATATGTGATTTCAAGAATTTAGTTAAAATCTAATGACCGGAAGTGCCACTTTATTCTTGTCATTTTTTGGTTTTTCGAGATTTTCTCGAAATTGGCTCAAACGATTTTTTCTAAATTCAATATTCAAGTTTTTTATCTTCTGAAAATGAGACATCTAGAATTTAGTTAAAATCTAATGACCGAAAGTGCCACCTTATTCTTGCGATTTTGAAATTTTTTGCTATTTTCTCGAAAACATTTTTAACAATTTTTGCTACGGTTCTTTTGTTTTTGATATCCTTTTCCATAAACTTAGAGCTTTCTCTGAAAAAATTCGTTGAAGCGAGTTATCAGGGACAATCTTTCAAGTTAAGCAGGGTTTTGCGTGTCCAAAAATTCGGATGGGTGTGCGTTACAATTATCGTTTCCAAAATAAACGTAAATAATAATTTAACCATTTGTGGACACTATTTCCATACCTATGTGCGTAAGAGAAAGTCGTGTGTTGTACCACGCCAGATTTTTATATCTGTAATGTATTGAATTATTATTTATTGTATATTAATTATTATAATTCTTGAAGACAATATCCAAGGAAGAAATATTGTGTACATATTGTACTTGCTGGAATATGATATGTGTTATTTGATAAGACATGCGAATAGACCGTTATCTGGTTGCAAAGCAATCTGCACACACGTGTTGGTAAAACCAATTACTCTTTAATTTTATTGTATTACATACTCGGCATTAATATACCACAATATTAGTGTGTTACTATTTAAGTACTTGCATTTCAATGCCTTGAAACCTGCTTCGAAGAAGACAGAAAGAACAAGTAATCAAGTATATTAAATTTCAGAAACAATAGATAATCCATTAGTTTGACAATTCTGATATCAGTTACGCATACAAATTTTCTAGATTACTACTCATTGTTTTCATTAGTTATTTAGTGTTTCCTATTTAGTTGTTTTTCGTTATTCTTTATTGTGTTCATTTATTGGTTTCTCATTTTGTTATTTTATTTTACGTTTATAGTTTTAATATGGAAAACAAAAATTTTACTATCGAGAAAAGGGTTGATGTGATTTTTGTTTTGGGGAATGTTTTAAAAATCCTCTGTTCTTAGCAGGAGTGTATCGCTAAAGATATTCAGATAGAAGATCGCCGCGCAAAGAATGTTTTCAAAATGTAATGGAAAGGTTTATATGAAGTGGAAGCGTAGAATATGAAAAGAACTTTGAAAATGGCATAGCAACGAAGACACAGATTTTAATATTATAGCGAGTGTGTATGAACACACACCAGTCATCGAGAAATAAGTAAAAATTTAGATCTTAGCCGTTCCGTGATTCAAAGAATTTTAAAATACAGATTTCACGATTATCATATTTACTTCAATGATTTTCGTAATCGTATGAATTTTTGTCAATATGAGGATGAAAATTTGCAGAATGACAAAAGCCTTGTAGATATGATCCTTTTTACACACGAATCCACTTTTAAAAGTAATGGACTAGTCAATAAGCACAACTTGCACTATTATGCAACAGAAAATCCTAGATGGATATGCATGACAGACAATGGATGTTTGTGGTCCGTAAACGTATGGGGTGGAATCGTTGGCAACTATGTTATAGGTCCACACTTCTTTTATGGCTACCTAGACGGGCAAGAATACTTACAATTTATTGAAAATAAACTGCCACTTCAATTAGAGAATGTCGACCTGCACCTAAGGGCTCACTTGATCTACCCTCAGGACGGTACACCACCGCATTCTACCCGTTAAGTTTCCGCCTATTTAAATAATACATACAATGTGTGGATCGGTAAAAATGGTTCAATTCTATGGCCGGAAAGGTCTCCAGTTCTTATAGTAATGAATTTTTTCTTTTGGGGCATATAAAATCTAGAGTGCATAAGTATCAGCCGACGACAAAGGAAGATATGAAGTTTAGAATGAGAGACGCATGTACTAGTGTAACTTTTGAAATACTACGCAATGTGAGAGAAAATTTTAAAAAACGTTTATAAAAGTGTAGGGATATATAAGGGCGTACGTTTTAACATTTACTATAAATAGTAATAAGTACAGTATTATGAAACTGAACATAAGCTTTTTTAAATTAGGAATTCATCAAATAATGGTGTAGTAACAATCTGTTGCTATTACCAATACAAATATTTGTCATTCTAAGGTAGCTCATTTTCAGATGCACGAACTGTACATTAAATGTCTTAATAGTTTGTTATAAATTTACTTTAATAAAGATTATCAAACTAAAAGTGGTCATTATTAAACTATGTTAACATTTAACTTCAGTTTATATTTAAAAAAACAACAGTTTATGTTATAAGCAGTGATATGTAAATTCTATAAACTTATTTGGGTTAAAAAATACTTTTAAAGTGTGTAAATAGTTTTGTCTAACTTCCTAAATAACAGAAATATACTTTTTAAACCGTTAAAAATTCGATCTGTTGTTAATAGCTTAGTTTTCGAGTCTCCCTATAAAACATCAAAATTTGGCCACCCTATAATGCACAATATGCTTTTCATTTCACGTTGACAGAAGAAAGAACTTTATTTTACAAGGCTCTGGTATAGTAAAACTGTAAAAAGTTTTATTTGCCTAAACTAGTAAATTCTAGACAAATATTTCAAATAATTTATGGTTTCGACTTCGACTCGTCTTGGATAATTCTAAATGAGAGAAAATGGTTAGTTAAGAGCCCGTACAGTCATTGCTAGAAGTTTAACGTCTTATGAGAAATTACATGTTAACTATTTCTAAAATTTTACATTTGTTATAAAAATTCTTCCTTTACTGCTCAAAATTTAAAATTGTTCGTCTTTGGACTACACTTTTTATTTATCAGATTATTCAAATACCTATAAATTTATGAGTAACAATTAATTTAATGTGCTTTTATAATGAGTTTAACGAAAAAGTCGGTTTGTAGGTTCATATTTTATATATTTCAATTTATTTAAAATCGAATGTCAATAGAATCATTTTCTCTTTAAAATGATGTTTTATGCTAAAGTATTTCTTTTTTATAACGAAGAAAATACGGAAACAAGTAGTTCTCAGATGCCGAGCCATGTTATGGCGACATCTGTACAAATGTTATGAATATTAAAGATGACTCCTACAAGTAATGCAGAATAATTGCCATATTTATTCTGTTTATTATTTGTTCTTGGTTGGTGTAAATACTGCAACAATCAGTGTTACAATGAATACTAACTTAAGATAATAACAATTTATAAAAATGAATTCATATCCCAGTTCTAGAATCGGTAAAGGTTTTTCTAAACCGCCAATGAAAAGAAAAGGAAAAACAAATTTGAATAAATGGCAGTAAGTATTCTTTTTCTTCAACAAATAGTTGGAGTCATTCATCAGGTGTATACGAGTACATATAGGAAATTCAATATACATTTTTATTCATGCTTATTTTTTATCTACCCAGGTGATTTTACAGAAAATGTCGAAACACAAAAAATGTTCAGAATTAAAAACTACCAATGATGAAATTAGTTTCACCGATGCATTATTATTAATTTTTAGTTAAATATAGTTTTTTCCGTTAAATATTGTTTAATTTTTAAAGCGGCGTGTATCGCATAAGTAAATCTATAAGAACGAATAAGACGGAATAATTAGTTGTGTTTATGGGAACAAGATAACTGAATGTTCAATAATCACTTGCCTAACTGTATTGGAGGTATGACGCAGGGTTCTTGGGTTTTATCAAGTGCGTAGCACGTAATGGTCCCAGGTTACATTATCTTACAATCTTTAATTGTACATAGCATTTCTTTGAGTAAAGATAGATTATACGATAAAAGTAACAGTACAAACATTTAAATTGTATTATAATGGGGGTTTACCAGATTTTATTAAAACAATTAAAGCAAATCCCAACTCAATATTCACAACTGAGTCCTTTTATTTACATGAACATAATTATTAATTTTATTACAAAGTATCTATTTTAGTGATTCTCAATAGGTAGTTGAATATTATTAAAGATTAAAGAGTTAATAAATATCTTGTAACCCATTTCCACCATGGACAGTTTTTAATTCTGAAAATTTTATGTATTTGCACATTTTCTGTAAAATCACCTGAGAAGATAAAAAGCATAAATAGAAATTTACATTAGATTTCCCATATACACCTCAACGAGTCACTACACGATACCTATACGAAATATAAATGACCTCCATACGGACGGAAGATGTACGGACAAAAGGACGCACGGATGGAAAGGCGCATTGTCTTACGGACGTATGGACGTACAGATGAATGGATGAAAGGACGGACGGGCGCAAGGATGGACGACCGCAGGGACGGAAGGGCGCAAAGACGTACGGATGGACGGATATACGGAAGAAAGGACAGGCAGATAGACGGATGGGCATATGAACGTATGGACGAGTGGACGGATGGACGTATGGATGGACAAATGAACGGATGAAAGAAGAATGGATGGTAAGACGCACGTCCTTATAAACGAAAGTTTGGATACACGGATGAATGGGGAGAAGGACGGACGAGCGCATGGACATACGGAAAGACATCTATACCAATGAAGAGATCGGACGGATGGAAGGACGTATAACCTTACGGGTGAACGGACGGACGTATGGGCGTACGGATAGATGGACGGAAGAACAGAAGAGGGAAGCGACGTTACAGACAGACGTACAGATGGAGGGACGAAAGCGTCAAAACTCATTGTCATCGTTAATGAATTTTGTAATTTTGTTTTATATTTCTAGCTCTACTCGTAAACCTCTAGCTAAAAATAATTGTGTACTCGGTACATTTTGTTCTGAAAATACAACTGAAGTCAATTTGTGACCCATTCAACAGTCTCCAATAGCAGAGTATGTATGGATAATGAATAGCCTAATTGCAAATCAATTAAAAAAAATCTGGTATGAAACAACACACGACTTTCTCTTATGCACATAGATATGCCAATAGTACCCACAAATGATTAGATTATTGTCTATGTTTATTTTGGAAACAATAATTGTA
>JAHWXV010101150.1:0-13222 GCA_024586415.1 Phrixothrix hirtus
CACACACACTCGCCTGTAAAGGTGAAGGCCAAACAGACTCTGTCCCAGCGCAAAATCATGGCGTCGGTGTTTTGGGATAGGCATGGTGTTTTGTTGATCGACTTCATGCAGCGAGGAACCACTATCAATGCAGGAGCATATTGCCAAACCCTGAGAAAGCTACGCAGAGCGATTCAAAACAAAGGACGCGGCATGCTGACAAAGGGAATTGTCCTTCTCCATGACAATGCAAGACCTCACACTGCAGGTCAGACCCGCGATTTATTGGACAGTTTTGCTTGAGAAGTTTTAGACCACCCACCCTACAGTCCTGATCTTGCGCCGAGCGATTACCATCTTCCTCCACCTCAAACAACACCTCAGTGGAAACCGTTACAATGATGATGACGACGTGAAAACGGCAGTGAACTCTTGGTTATCTGAGCAGGCGGCAAGTTTTTATGAAGAGGGTATTTTAAAATTGATTGGGAGGTATGATAAGTGTTTAAACAATCTTGGCAATTATGTCGAAGAATAGAGTGAAGTATGTAATTTCTGAAAATAAATTTACTTTTTTGAAATAACTTTTCGTTATGTACTTATGTTCAAACGGACCTTACTTAAAAAGCACGCCTCGTATATCAATCATAAAGGAAGCGGCAAGTAAACATCCTTTATCTAATAACCTCAAATGGTCCTCAAGTAATATTACTTTTATATGTAACAGGAAACTTTATCAGATAATATTAAACCAGGAATTTATATAAGAATTTAGAGAGTATTACAGGATAGATAAGCAAGATGCCTACCCAAAATGCTTATCACACCTAGCGCTGTCATGCGGAGTCATCCACTAAGCTGCATTTCTGTATTTAATATTGTATGCTTCTGGCAGAAAGGAGGTTTACAAAGAAGCATTTGTTAACTTACATAGTATTACGGCCAATAGAGTAATTGGTATTTGCAATTTACCACTAATAGGTAAGTCCCAAAAATACCTAGGTGTGAAACGAACACCAGCTACTTCAATGCCTGTTTGCGTTAACATGAAAATTCAAGAACACATTGAGTCATTCCTTAGAAATGAATATTTAAGTGTGAAAACCACACATAAACTGTTTGTAGCCGAAATCCTGGTAGAAATATTGAATACATGTTATTTGAAAGTGTTGAAAGAAAATTCTAACTTTCTATTCGGGAGACCACAGATGGA
Source organism: Phrixothrix hirtus (assembly GCA_024586415.1). Classification (NCBI taxonomy): domain Eukaryota; kingdom Metazoa; phylum Arthropoda; class Insecta; order Coleoptera; family Phengodidae; genus Phrixothrix; species Phrixothrix hirtus. Next base: position 1,193 of record JAHWXV010101150.1, read on the forward strand.
TGAATGCTATATGTGACAAACGTTAGATATTAAACTAAAATCAAAAAGTCTCAATGATACTGCAAAATATGTAGGCATACCAGAAAAAACTTGTTTATTTGCTTAGAGTAAAGAAATTTTATAATAAAAAACGAAAAAAATCACAGATTTGTGTCAAAATTATTATGCTATTGAAGAATTTTGTGAAGATTATGTGCAAAATATTATACTCCCATGCATTTCAATCCAGGATACCTGTTACTTGCAACAATTAACTGTCAACATATTTAACATTCACGTTATAAAAACTGAGAAATCGTTTCCCTACGTGAATCATGAACCGACAGGTAGATAGGGTCACAATAAAGTATGTTATTTGATTGTTGATTTTATCATGTGAAGCAAAAAATAATACCTGAAAATGAAAAACATATGCATGCTTTTATATGCCGACCTTCGGTCCAAAATAAAAATCATGCTACACAGTGCAGTTCAATTAGAAAGGTTCGAAATTGGGTATCAATACCTTCCCGTTCGTAAACGTACGTATATGACATACAACTGTGATTGTGCAGTTTTTAAAGAAAAATTACAGAAAATTACCGTATTTATACCCCGTATATTCAACTAACATTGTTTCACGTTTTGTATAATTGTAAACGACGATAATTTGATCAGGGACTATAAAAAATGGCAATCTAAAGTATTATAAAAACATCCATTACCTTCAAAAAATCGTAAAAGGATGCAACGAAAGAGCAAAAACAATTATTTTCCAATTCAAAGTTCAATTACCTTTCTTATTCACACACAGTAAAAGAAAGCGAATTAACACGCTACCTTATAGAGGGTTTGTCACTACAAAAATTGGAAACTGCAACGGCAAACACTTCCTGGTTTTCCCGAAGAAGAAGCTTGCCCAATATGGCAGTTCCCATTAATAATGAGAAAAAAGCAAATTTAGGCCTTGCCTTGGAGTTAATGCTGTAGAAGATTTGTAAAAGTACCCTCGTATAACATAAAAATCGCGATTATAAAAACAGTTTCGCGCGTTTTAATGTTATTAATATTTAAGTTACAAAGACAATGTAAAAGACTTTAAAAATTCGCGAATTTCGGAAAATCATTTAATAATTAGAATAATTAATTATATAGATAATGTTTGTAAATCCAGTAGCTTGCCTAATTAGAATTAGATAAACTACAAATAATGTATTTAGTTAAAATAAGTTAAGTAATTGTATATATCAAATAAAATGTTACCATTGTAAATGTTAAAATGTTACAAGAAGTTATCGTAAAGTGCAAGAATGAAATAGCAAATCAGTTACACTAGTGGAATAAAGATACCGCATCCTAAATTAGTATATAAAGAGCGACATAAGAACGCTTAGTGAACTTCGAATCCAAACACGAAACCGTAAGGACTTCGAATCCGACCGCGAAGTCATAAATACTTCGACTTTAATTGTGAAGCTATAATTAAAATCCCACCGCGACGACGTAAACATCGAGTTGCGTTAAATGCATATCCAAATGCTAAATTTTGGTATAAGTATGAAGTGTAGGTACGTTCAGTTGTTAAGGGTAGCTGTATTCGGCGATAACACTATATATTCGGGCTTCTGTCGAAAGGTGGTGACTTGTGAAACTAACCTGGTTATCTTCTTATTTTACTTGAACGAATTAACAAACCAACCTAATTGCAAATGATCTTGCTGTTTTATAAAAGAAAATAATAACATTCCTTAATTGTCAGCAAATCAACAAACATCACCATTTCCCAGACAATTAAAGTGGAACGGTTTCTGGTGGATATCACACTTACTAAGAGAATGTAGGCCTTAGTTCAGTGATAGTATTAATTGCAACAATCAGCTACTAGTTGTGGGGATAAAATACCCAGAAGTAAAAATCTCTAAAAGAGAAATAACTAAAATCTGAAATTTTGCCAACTAAAACATTTTTCCTGTAAAAATGCATAGCGTTTTTATTAAAAAGAGATTCGCAAACAGACGATAGGAGTTAAAACACGTAGCTAATATGAATAAGGTCAGCTAAAACGAATATGTGTCTTGCCTACACACTCTCAGGCCGCGTGAACCCTTCAAAAACGAAGGTCGGTTTCCTTCTATGCGAACTTCAGCAATAAACGATAAAGGACTCGAAAAATGTACTAAGGATTAAATATTATACATACGAGGACGATTCAAGAAGCTTCCAACAACTTTCCTATATTGCTGAAAATATATAAATGAAAAGTTGAGCAGTTCGAATATTACAGCTAATAGGAAGAATCCGCATGTGGGAGTTTCAGGTTTAAGAATCATGAGTCTTAATCTACATCCCATAGCATCGGTATATATTTCAGTCTAAATTTAGCATTTTTTAGGTCAGTAAGACTAACTATAGCTTTCTGTGATAGCTGTTTTAATACTTCACCGATTATTAAACCAAATCTGCGACATCTTGAATTTATGCTCCATCTGATTACAGTCATTACTTCTTTAGGTGACTTCTTGATTTAATGGATTTCCCCTTATGAACATACTATCGTGATTTTAGTTTGGCTCAATAATTCTTCCGAAGGGATTTACAAATCTGCCAGTTCCGCTAATTGCAATATTTAATCTTGAAAGTGAACACTGAATTTTTAGAGTCACCTCGATTTTACAGAAAGAATAGTTAGTGCTACTGTTATCAGTCCAAAGTGTCGATTGATTAATTTTTAGTACCTTGAATATCTGGTTTTCATACCTGGATCGCATTATTAATTACTTGCTCTTACCCTAGATGGGATATAGGTAAGAAAGGGGGTATTCAATATTTTAAACCCTAAAATTTTAGTGTCAATGCCCATTTTGGGGCTACTTGAGTCCGAAAATTAAGTTATTAGAAGTTAGTCTCTCTCTCACACACACACGCGCGTGTGTGTGCGCGCAGGCGATCGCGCGTGTGTGTTCGCGCAAGCGATCGCGCGTGTGCGTGCGTGTATGCGTGTGTGGGTGGGTGCTTGCGTGTATGTGTTCGTGTGCTTGTACTGTACACGTGCGTGTGCGTGTCCGTAATCGCGCCATCTGCGTGCGTTTGCGGGCGGGTGTGGGTGCACGTGTGCGCACACAAAACTGTTGGGTTCAAAAATGTGATGCAATCTAAAGCCCATAAGCTTTATACGACGTACGACAACTAAGTAATGAGACTGATTTTTTTTGCAATATGTGTCAACCCTACAGCTTGCGCAAGCACTTTACCTTTGACTTTGATCTCTAAGCTACTTGTAGTCCAAGCGGCACATTGATGCGACCGCTCAGTCGTGAGCTGTGCTATAATAAGGGAACATGTGTTTTTGTCTCTCGTTACAGAAATGGAATCGCGAAATATTGCGCAACGGTATGCCATTTTTTTTTGAGTTAAATTGGATGAGATCGCGACAACTTACGGTAAGCTTCAAAAGGCTATGTCAAGAGCTCGCGTTTTTCGTTGGCATAAAATGCTTTCTGAAGGCAGAACGAATGTTGAAGATGAAGACCGGAGTTGTCGATCATCAACCTCACGGACTGATGTCAACATGGACAGGGTGCGTGAGATCGTACGATCTGATCGAAGATTATTCGTTAAAATGATGGCACAATAACTCAGCATCAATCGGTAAACTGTTGTTCAAATACTAACTCAAAATCCGGGTATGACAAAAATTTGTGTAAAGATGGTCCCCAAAAATCTCATAGACCAACAGCGAGAAACACAGAAAAATGTGGCACTCGATTTGTTAAAGTAAGTACAAATCAATTCAGATTTGTTGAGCAGTGTTATCACTGGTGATGAAAGTTGGTTCTACTAATGTGATTCAGAAACAAAACCTCAAAGTTCACAATGGTGTTCAAAAGATTCACCCAAACCAAAAAAAAGCTCGCATGTCAAAATAGAAAGCAAAAAGCATGCTGTGTGCTTCTTCAATTTCAAGGACATTGTTCATAAGGAATGGGTGCCTCCTGGCCAAACAGTTAACCAATATTTCTACAAAGAAATTGTAGGAAGACTTCGAAAACGAGTTCTCCATGTCTGCACTTTCTGTACAGCAATCTTTATCTTCAAAACGCATATCAGTACTACCACAGCCACAATATTCACCCGATATCGCTCCATACGATTTTTTTCTATTTTCAAGAGTCAAACTAGTTGTCAAGGGACACCACCAAACAACAGAAGATGTCCAAAAAGCTGTAACGAGGATCTTGGAGCAGTGGCAGAAGCGTTGGAGTAAGTATGTGCAAGCAGAAGGGAACTAATTTGAAGGAGATTGCACTAAATATGACTAAAAACATAAGTGATATTTTTTCACATCAGTCTCATTACTTAATTGTTGTACCTAGTATTGACGTATTTTGCTTATTTTCGTCTTACCGTGGCTCCTCGCGTACTTTACCTATAACTCCGTTTATTGCCTCATCAGAAATACCTCGTTTGACATTATTAGTCAATATTTTAATTAGAAACTCTGTCAAACTTTACCTAAGAGTTTATGAAGCTCATCAAATGTTTTTATAGTATCCGCTAGGATTGTATTTTTCAGTCGCGTTTCCTTGGTTGAAGCAGTATGTCCTTTTATGGTGCTCGCAATGAACTACTAAATTGCCTCTTATTATGGCTGTTTACTTCTATCCAATCTATTTCCATGCCTAACTCTTTTTCATCGGTGCCATATTTGGAGATGTTTAATTCTGAAATTTCATCTTTTAATAACCCTGTATATTGTACTTGTATAAATAAAATAATTAAAAACTTAGGAAGAACATTTTCTAACATAAAGTCTCAATGGCACGGAAAAGCAAAATGGAATTAGTAATATGCACAAGCATTGCAAGAGTTGTATTATTGTTGCAACTATTAGCATAACTGTTGGAAAACTAAGCGATTTTTAATTTAAATATTAACAAAGGCGAGAAATAATTGGAACAGCCGGAATACTGATCGACTTCAATGACTCAGCGGTTTACATGTTTGACGTCAAGTTTAAAACATAAAAGTTGAACCGACAAAAGTCGACATTATACTTCGGTAGAGGGAAAATTTAAAAATAAGCTTTTCTCCCGATTTGTAGATAAAATCTTAAGCGGCATTTCAATGCTTTTTTGCATATTAAAAATTCCTACTGGGGGTTAGAAGACGTCATAGCAGTTGAAGCTATCAGAGCAGTGAATATTTGGGCATCCTAAATTCTAGTCAACAAACATGTTGTATGACGCCTTGTACGTTTAAATAAGATTTAAAATAAGAGATCTTTAAGTTAATAAAGTACAACAACTTGATAGAACTTGATGTTATACTATAAAGTAATCTAGTATCTCTGTCTTGATAGAATCATTAATTTTTCTACTATATTTTAGCTTGACGAATTTGTAACGGAAACAACAAAAACAATTTGTTATAAATTGACAAAAAATATAGATGAGCGCTATATTTCATATACGCATTTCCCGAAATATTTCAAAGCATTTGGGGTGATGGTCGTAAGTCTTCACTTCCGAGGACTTAATTTATCGTACTAGCGTAGTCTTGTACTATACACAAAAACAAAAAATGAAAGGTAGGAATAAATATAATAATGCACACTTTTTTTATTACGATGTAAAAATGTTTCAACAGATCTTAATAAATTAAGAAGAATTTTATAGGTGTACGATAAAGAAGCTTTTTAAATGCGGCACTGTGAATTAAATTTTCATTTTGATTACGATGCGTGCAATTTAGCTTTCTTTACCCCAAGACATCGTCAACAGCTGACGATTATTCTAAACTAGTCTTGCCTTAATCGTGTACAATAAAAGCATAAATTGTCTCCAGAGCAAAAAGGAATTTATACGCACATTCTTTACCCTTGTTATTTTGTTATCGCTATTATTCCGTCTTTTCAACTTTTCCATGTTAAAAGAAAAGTGATACAGAGACTTTAGTTTTGTCAACAAGATTAGAATTAAAATATAAACTTGGTAAATTATATAGTCAACGACTTAACCGAACTTCAAAGCAAAAATTCCAAAAAATAATTAATAAAATTTCAGCTAATTTCTTTCACTGTAAAATTAGAAACATTAGATTTAAAATGTATAGAACAATTAATTTCGTAGCATATATTAAATATCAATAGGATGCTCAAGTTTGTAAAGATTGAAAAAGCCGTATAGTGTAATTTACTTCTACCACACCAAACTGGCCTTACAGAGGCTCAATGTGCACCAATTTTGCACTATACGATATTTTGAATTTACCACACATTTTTAAATGACTGAGATTGAAATATTTTATGTAATAATTGTGTCAATCCCTATACTAACAATATGATACCCTAAATTTTAAATGGAACTCGTTACACCAATGCAGCGTAAAGTCTGTTAACTCTACAATGAGCTCCACAATCAAAAATACATATCTGATTTTGAGGTTTAGGTTCAAATTTATTCCTTACTTTAAATTCTAAATTCGCTTAGAATATTTACTATTTATTTGTTTTCATTTATACTGTAGACTGCTAAGTTGCTTTATTTGTCTTACCTTTATAAAAGTAAATCTATTTCCAGTTGCTGTTTTCGTGGATTGTTCGAAGCTAAAAGATATTATATCCAAATGGTAATGAACATTGTTTATCTTCCATCTACCGGCAACTTTCCTAACTATAGTTAATTAAGTCAGTAATGTACCGATAACAATTTGGATATTCTAATTACATTTGCCTTAAGCGACTCTCTATATATTGATAAAGTATCTTAGCAATGCTATGATTGGTTTAGGATTTAATTAACTTTTGCTAATTACATTGTATATGCATATTTAGTTATTTTGAATTTAAGGAACGCCTTTGTATTGTAAATATTATGCTGTCATACTACACTAAAGAAGGGTTTTCTAATGTATTAGTTAATTAATTTTATGAATAAGGGTCATTTTTGCAGGTCGGCCTCTTTAATAATAAAAGGTTATTTAAATGGGACGCTTTGGCAGAGTAATCAGAATGTTTTAATTGGGAAGAATTAATTTGTCAAACTCATTAACGCCAATTCGTTGAGGTTCCAAACCGATGTCTTTTTGTGAAGTTAGAAATAGGTACTTATATAAATTATACTATACATTTGATCATAGATTGCATATTTTGACCATTTTACTATCGGACATAAATAGAGTTACTTCAACGACCTTGTGAGCACTAGACCAAGACATAATTCGACCTTGGATAGAAGACATACACTAGTTAGATATGTACTTAAACTGAATACTACCGCTAATAGTGAAGTGATCATTGCGTTTTATTAATGCTGAAAACAGAAGCTAGCGTAATTACAAGTAAAGAAAAACTCAGGAATTTATCTTCCTGATCATTTTGGAGTGGCATGCACATGTAAGAAACTGCGACATCTACCGCTACATTTTAGAGCTCCCTCTATAGAAAACTACAATTAAATGGATTACCGTAAAATTAGAGAGATCCGTATTCAGCTGAAATATAATTATATAGAGAAGTTCCATTGCAATCGATTCTATTTTCGTACATTTTTGAAAATATTTATTTTAAAAAAATTGTACAACTTGTGTAATTAACTTAAAATGGCGCCAGTAAAATAAAATAAATGAGTTAAAATAGAATATGGTGTCTAGATAATCAAGGCATTGAAGAGGAGTAAAACCTACTAAAGCATTGTTTATCGTCATTTGAAAAGTGAACCGTACATTTTGCAACTCGTATGGTATTCTCTAAAATTAAAAATGTCCTTTTTCGATGGAAAAGACTATTTTCCGCAGTTTTTCACATCTATTTCTATCTGATGAAAACCAGAGTCAAGATCTAAGGTGGAGAATTAATTGGAACTCCCAAGATTGTCTAATACTATTTCCATAAGTGGAAGTGGATATTTGTTTCCTGATCTCTGTTCTTATAATTTTCTGTAGTCTATAACTGTTCTCCATTTTTCTTTGTTAGAAATATCCATTTCTTTGGGACCACCCAAATGAGGAAGTTATACGGTGGCTCTGATGGTTCTATTATTTGCAATCAGCATTTTGTTTATTTAGTTTTTCACTTCACTTTTATTGTCGTGTAGATATGGGTGAATCCGTTTTTGCCCTTATATGACGTGTAGTAAGGTTGGTAGAGGTTGGTAAAGGCATGGCAAGGGAATCAAATGTATCTTTATATGGATAGCGTAAACTTGTAGATAACGTACGTTCTTCAACATTGAGATCTAGAGTTCTTAAGTAATTGTTTAGATATGTGTTTAGTGCATTTCCGATTTTGGATTTTTTCATTTAAATTATTAATTGAGATATTACCATATATATATGATTTTGATAATCGTCTAAATATAGGGGACCATAAAGGTTTAACTGTTTGATTTTGATAGAAATGTCTTTGATACTTGTTCTAATCCAATTATTATGAAGTTTTACTATTACTGAAAGCATTATCGTGTTTTCGTTAAATTTTAATTTTGATGTAATTGTTATTTCAGTTTTACCAACTCTGATTAAGATAGCAAATATTTCGGTTCGAGCGGGTTACTAATTTGTTTTTTTAAATTTTGATTACGGTGAACTTTAATGAAAATACCATCATTACTTTTTGGATTTTTTGTGTGCTTTTGGAGGGATTATGATAAAAAGGAATGAGGGTGCTATCAGTTTGGATATGTATCCATTAATAGTCAATTGTAGCGGGTAAATTTGAAAGTAAATCGGATCAGCATGGAAGCTAAACAAGAGGTTTGGAATTAGTAGATCGATTAGAAGGTTTTGTTTGTTGTGGGATGAGAAATTGTTATTTAAATATTGTGTTTATAGATCGGATTTGGTAAATATTTCAAAGCTATAAGTTAGTTTGAAGGAACCGGTACCTATTAAGAGTTTGTCTTCGGTGTTTGGAATTAAAATGTAAGGAAAGTTTAATTTCGGACTAATACTGAAGATTTCTAGTTTTTCGGAGGCCCTTATTGCAAATCAAACATTAATGAAAAAATATAATCTTCTCAACTTATATAATAAATTTCAGAGAAATCTTTTTAATTTTTTAATTATTATTGTGGAACGTTTTTAGATGTACTTCTTGTATTCAAATATACAGGGAAATCCTTCATCAGTACAGATGTTACAATAAAATAGTAAAAACATAAGTAGTGCTTGAAACAGTAATTAAAAAATAATAAACATCTAGAAGGGAAGAACAATAAATAATTAAGTCAAGGTACAAATTAATTAATACATACATTAGCACAGGAACATCGTTAAAACTAGTAAAATTAATAAAATTACATTGAAACATTACTAAGATAAAATCGTCACAAATAATTACTAAGATAAAATCGTCACAATTAATTACAAGTAAATTTAATAAATCATTAAAATAAATTACAAATAAGTCTATCAAAGACAAAGTTTCAAAGCAGAATGATGAAAACAGAAATCGGCGTGTGTTAAAGTTAACTTTTTTGTATAAATAATGTATGATAAATAGTAAGGTACGGAAGCACAGAATTTGAAAATTTGAAAATAATTTAAGAAAGTGACCAGTGGAACCATCTAAAGGAAAATTAGTGTTCTAAATATAGAACCTATTAATAAGTATAAAAGAAATTGAGAAAGGTCAGTAGTATGAGTAAATGCAGTTAGTTCTAATTATGTTAATTTATCGGTAATGTAGTTAATGTTTTTATCGTTCTTAGATATTGGTTATTTATAAAGGTTATTAATAACGGATATCATAAGTTCTGAGATTTCTGGTGTAAATTCATTAATTATTTGAACGTTTTTATTAATTTTGTCGTGACTTTTTATAATGAACTTGTATTTATTAATAAAATATGCTTCAGCGATTAAATTCCTAGATTTTTTGTTATTAATAAACAAGAAGGATGCCAGAAAAGGTTTTTTAATGCTGTTGAACATGGAATGTTTATGGAAACCGCAGTGCTTAGATAAATAAGGTAAGGATTGTAATTTTTACAATTTCTATCTGCGTTTTTCGCATGTTCTAGATACGTAGCTCTCATGGATCTGTTGGTTTAACCCACGTAAAAATTGAGGTTGTTGTTAACTAAACAATTACCGCATTTTAAGATATATATTCCAGATTATTCTATTAAGCTTGAAGAGTTGGTGGATTCATTGCACAGCATATTTGATTTAAAGTTTATTTTGAAAGCTATTGAAATGTTAAATGATTTAAATATTTTAGCAATTTTTTCTGAAAGATTATGAATGTCATTAATTGAGCCTATATAACACCTTTTTTCTGTGTCGGAATTAGGCTTATGAGTTTATTTAAATTATGTTTAATCGGTTGTTTTTGATGGATTTTATAAATGTAACTAAATGGGAAACGTTACTTTTAGCTATTGTAAAAATTGTGCATATTTCGTCATTCAATCATTAGGAGATAGGGGAACAGTGGATGTTCTGTGGAAATAGCTGTGGTACGCTGCGCATTTTTGGGATTTAGGGTTGTTGGAATAAAAATTCAAAGTTAAATCTGTGGTTGTCGGATTTCTGTAAATGTTATAATTAAATTGTCATTCACTATTGATACGTTTAAGTCTAAGAAATTTATTTTATTGTCAACTGAAACTTCTAACGTGTATGGAGTGAATTATGGAGATCTAAAAAGTTATTTAAATCTTCATGTGTGCCTTTGAATAGTATTAGAAAGTAATTGACGTAGGGATAGAAAAATTCGATGTGGTTTTTAAAAAGTTGACTTTTAATTAATACGAGTAGGGGAGACCAGGGCTGGTTGTAACAAGGTTAGGTTGTAACAGCAGTTGTAGTTTCTGTAATTTACGCTGAATTGCGTGCATATTTCGTCATAGTGTCAACCAAAGATTCCCATCAGTTTGAGTGAACTACTGGAAGTGTAAACACATGCTAGCCTAATATAGTACGGAATACTTGTTTTTGTTTGAGGTAAGTAAACTTTTGATTTAATATTTTATTATGCGTATATGTTTCAATATATGCCCGAAAAAATCAATTATTTTATAGTTTAATGTAATTACTTTGTTATTCAAGACCCAATTGCAGTTTCTAGTTTTTATCTGAAATACTCTATAATGGTAATTCATATTGATTTGATTTATGATGTCATTTGGGGCAGGTTGAAACACTTCATTTTATCTTGTTACAACCAGCCCCACCAAAAATTAATGTATATAGTGTGTCTTCTTAGAAAGTAAATCTACTGATTTTTAGATGCGTGAGTATAGAAGAAAAACCGATCGTGGAAATGCTTCTTTAGATTTATTTGATAAAGCTTTTGACGCAGTGAAGGGTGGTTTATCAATAAGAGAAGCAGCAAGAATTTATCTATTATACCACGTCATACTTTCCAGATTTATTAAGAAAAAGAAAACGTCAAGTTTCACTTTAGATAACCTTATAGCTCAATTATTATCTTTAGTTATTAAATAATTATTTCTTTCGTTACGGAGACAAACAGCTTCAAAATGAGGCTTTTCGACCTTTTGTAAGTTATTGTGGTAACCGACAGGTATCCACCCCACACAATAGAACATCCTTGCTGAATATATTCAGAGATACTCTGATATTTATGTTGGGCTTACACCTAGAGACGTAAGGCATCTTGTATACTTGTGTAGAAAAGAGTTCAAAATAAAAATGCCTCCAACCTGGAGTAAGAATGAGTTAGCAGGACCTGATTGACTCAGTTCGTTTCTAAGAAGGCACAAATCTTTATCTTTTGGTTCACCTGAAGCAATGTGCTTAGCAAGAACTACAAGTTTTAATAAGGTCAATGTTTACCAGTGTTTTAATAAACTTGGTGAAATTTTAGGTCGTTTTCATTTTACTTTTAAAAAAAGGAAAATAATTGCGAAAGCAGTTTCGGGTTAGTTTAACAGAAATGTTCAAAAATAGAAGAACGTGCTTCACAATTTAGAAGCGATGGTGGACATTTTGACAAAATATTAGACCAACCAGAATCTAGTGGATCGCAATCTATCGGCTCATTCTCACCAGAATCTGTTAGGCCTTTCCCTAAAGCTAAACCTAGGA
>JAHWXV010101213.1:0-13588 GCA_024586415.1 Phrixothrix hirtus
CACACACACACACACAGAGAGAGAGAGAGAGAGAGACTAATTCTTAAAAACGTGATTTTCGGACTCAGGGACCCTAAAACGCACATTTCCACTAAAATTTTGACATCAAAATTTTGGACGAAAACAATACTTTTTCTCTATACTATATTTCATACAGATCAGAGAAAGTAAAAATAGATATGGTTAAGTCAAATTTGTTAAAAATTAAATAAAGTCGTTAATATTGCTATAGGGAATTGATATAAATCAAAATTGTATTTCGATTTCTGTTTTGGTGCACCATTTTCCTTTAAAGTTTAATATTTACAGGCTGTATATACAGATAATTTCGATATAGTACGAGGGGCACTATTTATATTGTGAGCCTAATAATAAAGAAACAGAGTTTATCATTGAAAATTGATTTATTTGTTTTTCCAAACGTTCTCCCATATGATCTATACATTTTTGCATTCTTTCAAACCAATTGTAGAAACAGTTTTGCCATTCTGTTTGAGACATCTCTACAATAGGGTTTTTGAACGAATCGGTACCTTCTTCTTCCGACGAAAACCGTTGTCCACGCAATTTATTCTTGACGTTAAGGAACAAAAAGAAGTCATTGGGAGCTATATCAGGACTGTATGGCGGATGACCCATTAATTTAATTTTTTGAGTGTTCAAATAATCGGTTATTAGACGAGATGTGTGAGAGCTCTTATTATCCTGATGCAAAATGATGCTAAGGCGCTTGTTTGTTTTCCTTATTTCCCTGTAGACTTCTGGCAAACAAATGGTGGTGTACCATTCAGAAGTGATCATTTTACGTTCCTTTAAAGGAACTGATGCCATATGACCAGTTTTTCCGAAAAAACAGATGTCCATTTGTTTCGAAGTGTTTCGAGCATGAACAACTTTTGTTGGGTTCGGTTCATCTTGAAATATCCATACAGTCGACTGCTGTTTACTTTCCAGCTCATGCGTATATATTCATGATTTGTCACCATATTATATACGTCTTTTGAAGCACCGGAAGCATTTTCTTGCACCATTCAACACGGGCATCTTTTTCAGATATTTTTAAATTATGTGGGATCCAACGAGAACAAATCTTTTTCATGACTAAATGTTCATGCAATATTTTATTTATGCTGATGAAACTAATGTATAAAGGTTGCTTCAATCTCACAGTATGTTACATGACGACCTTGCATTATCAGTTTTTGTACAGCATCAATGTTTTCTGGCACAACAACTGATTTTGGACAACCTTCATGACTTTCGTCGGTGAGCGAACGGCAGCCTCGATTAAACTCGGTATACCAGCGTTTCACAGTGGCAAAGAATGGGGATTTATCGCCAAAAGTGTAAGTAAGTTAATCGATGCATCTTGTCTAGGTAATCCACGTCGAAACTCGTAATAAATCATCGCACGAAAATTTTCACCAGTTAATTCCATTTTTATGCTGTCACAATTTTCAAGTCAATATAAACACCACTAATCACGCTAAAATGTCAAAATGTTCTGAATAAGATTATGTTCTAGAATATCAAACTTTTCATTACAAATGTTAGATGACGTCCTATACACGCAGTGTTGCCAAGGCTCACAATATAAGTACAGCCCCTCGTATATCGTAATATTATAGTATTTTATTTGATAAAGTCCTAATAATATATTTAGTTGAAAAGCAATTCTAAAGATTAAAGGTATAAAGCTTTAATTTTTTTATAAATAAACAATAAAATACATGGTTGGCGAGTTGAGGTAGAACCTCAACTCGCCAACCATGTATCGTCGTTCAGGCTTATGTAAAAGTCAAAGCAACTTTAAGTAAACAATAAAATGACTAAATTATCTAGATAAAGTTAACGTAATAAAGAAACCATCCTTCACTATCTACTTAAAAGAAAACTTGGTTTTAAATTACACGATACTTAGAGATTACAGGCTGTTATAAAATCGATTAAGGCTGACATAAATTAACCAAAAAGGTGAATCGGTAGCGTATCTAAATTGTTGTTTGCAAAATTTTGAAAGCCAAGTTCATGTACACCGTCTCAAAAAAATAAATAGACAAAGCTTTAGTCAACCTAATGTACAACCTCCCCCTTTTTTGCGTTAGAAGCTGGGACTTTTGTTACGATTTATTTTTAATTATATTAGATTGATAGACCTAATGCCAGTTCAACACATATGTTTTATGCATTGTATTGAAGATTTTGTCCATTTACTTTTCGGGAGTGGTGTAAATACATACATTCTGATGAATAGTCGTATATTAAAATGTTTCCAGTTTATATATCCTTAATTTATTCAAATTATTATTATTATTAATAATGCCTTATTATTAGTATAAAGGGCAGTAGATAATGATTTAGATAAACGTATGCTATAATGAAGCTTTGGTGCAAATAAAACAATGTAGATGATGCACTAAACCTTCATGATAATTTACCCCAATGGATAGGGATCTAAATCACATAATGTATGCTATAATGATGAAAAGTTAAGCCAACAAAAGAAAGATGAGAACTCTTCTCCTCACTTAATACGTAGAAAGATGGTAGGTGCATGGCTCAGTTGTCGAGAGTGGGAATGATCAGAGAATAACTTTGGAGGCATTACGTGTAACTTGAAGGCAAAACTATAGTGAGAGGAAGACAGCGCCAGACGGTTTGCCGAAATTCGACGAAACATATACTTACTACTGAACAGCTTCAGATATTTAGAAAAGGAAGCGAAAAGTAAGGAATTATAACAAACGACATCTTACTAAAAAATCTAGATGATTTAAATGTAAATGGCTCTGTTTGGGTTACAAATCACACGGATTATGGTAAAATTGTTGAAAAATGCGTTGGACCAAGATCACATAATACAGAAACAAAACATGAAACTTATTGTCGAAATAAGTGGTTTTTAATTAACACGCCCTATACGAGGGCGGTCTAATTAGTCAGGTAACTAACATAGAGATGGCGCCATAATCTACACAGGCGTGTCACTTATCAAATCTATCATATGTTATAAGACAGCTGTCCAAGTTTCAGCCAAATACATTGCGTCTTTTGTCTCTTACAATTGTTTAAAGTCAACGTGTTACGTTGTTTTGTAAATATGGACGAAAGGGAATTTTCGCAGGGAAAAACTCAAAGAAATTAAAGAAGAGTTAGATAATTTTCAGGGCGAATCTGCGCCATCATTTAAGACAGTTTGTTTCTGGGCGAATGAATTTAAACGTGGCCGTACGATTACCGAAGATGAAACAAGATCTGGATGTGCGAAAAAGGCTACCACTGACGAAATGAGCACCACTAAAGGTGCGTGTGTGGTAGCAGACACTATAGGTATACCTACAGAACGTGTTGTCATATTTTACATGAACACTTAGATATAAGAAATCTGTCAGCAAGATGAGTGCCGCATCTGCCACCTGAGGACCAGAAACGAATGCGCGTAACAACTTCTGACTACTGTTTAACCCTTTTTAATCGTAATCCCACCGAATTATTACCGTTGACGAAACTTGGTTACATCACTATACCCCCGAAACAAAAGTTCAATCCAAACAATGGGTGGAATTCGGTTGCAGTGGCTCCATTAGCTAACAAGCTTATGGCTACCGTATTTTAGGATGCTCGTAGTGTTATTTTTATAGATTATCTGCATAGAGGTAAAAAATCGCAGACGAGTATTACGCGTCGGTATTGGATCAGCTGATTGAAAAATTAAAGGAAAAACGACCGCATTTGGCAAGATAGAAAGTGTTGTTTCATCATGATAATGCACCGCCTCATTCATCGAACACTGTCACGGCAAAATTAGTTGAATTACGATTCGAAATACTTCGCCATGCATCTTATAGTCCTGATTTAGCTCCATCTGACTTTTTATTATTTCCAAACTTGAAACAATGACCGAGTGGAAAGTGATTTTCGTCTAATGAGGAAGTGATCGTAGAAACAAATGATTATTTTGAGGAGTTTGATTCGTTTTATTGTAGTGAAGCCATTAAACGGCTTGAACATCGTTGGAACAAGTGCATCGAGTTAAAAGGGGCTATGTTGAAAAATAAATGTAAAAAATTTGAATGAGATACTTTCTTTTGTACTACTTACCTTAGTTTTCAGACTACCCTCGTGTAATGAATTCGGCAGTATCCCTGACAAAGTTATTCTCTAAGGAAAACGAAAGCTTTGTTTGGTAAGACGCTACTTGTAGTATAAATAATTATGTTGCTCAAAGAAAACTTGTTAAATCCGATTATGCTACTTCTAATAAATATCTTCCAGTAGACCCAAAAGCACTATAAATAACTATTTGTGAGAAGAGAATGAAATATTTTAAGTTGTTATTGGTAGTAATAAATAACGACTGTAATGTAGTTAATTAATTTTTATTAACGTAGTTATTAATTTGAACGTTTCCATTCTTATAATTGGTGACCCAATGAGAACATTATCAAGGATTTTTCCTTTTTATGGTTCAATTGTTATTATGTACTTTGCTACTATTTGAAATTATTGTAAAAGGGCTGTAGGGTTGAGTTTGCCTTAGTTTCCTATATACGTTACTATTTCTGTCCCCATTCATTATAGTCTACTTGACTCCACACATACTTAATGATATTTTAAAACCCTTAACGATAGCAGCGGATGCCATTCTTGTAGAAGTCCCATTCCAATTCTTACAACAAGTATATTTTGCACATACGCCATCTTTACGAAAATCTTTTCTAGCTTAGATGATACAAAATTTATTTTAATTGCCATATATAAAACACACTCCGTAGATTACAAATTATACAAGAAACACCTGATAATGACCTATAATTTGTTTTATAAGAGCTCTTTGACCATGCTCTATCTGCTATGACTATAATTCACGGTATAACATAAGAATGAACATCTCCTAACTCTATTGCTAATTTAGTTTCTTTTAATGCTGCTTTCTCATGCTAGTTATGGCATTATGTTTATAGATATCACATATTCGAACATGATAGAGTATCTTCCACTAGACACAATATAGGGATGTCCATTGCAACAGAAAATTCACCTAGTTGCAAATAACCAGCGTCTATTTATTATGGTATTGAACATGTGGATAGGATGGTAATTGTTATAATTATGAAAGTAGTAAATACGCTTAAATAATTATTCTTTATACACTCTATAAACTTCAGATTCCAAATTTTTTATTTGTCTATTTAGTTTTATATTGTCGTTTATCAGGTTTTTCGTATTAAGGCCGGTTTATAGTTATCCGATCAGACACGGAACGGTAGCGGTGCGCTTCCGTTCAGACAAACTGTATCATAAGGATTCTTATGGAACTATTTATTCATGCCTGAACAGAAACGTCACGTTATATATAAATAAAATTCCACCGTAACTACTGCATTATGTAAGCTATACGAAAGATGAAAACTAATTCTTATACGAGTATAATATTTTAGATAGAATCCACAAACTCGGGGACATATTTGTTTTGGAACTTTCGGCATCTATTAGTAATTCATCTCTAGTGGAAGGGTACAAAATCTGGGATAAATCGGATTTAGGATTAATGTTAAAGTTTATAATTTATCCGGGGCTCTTATTAAACCTTTCCGACGTCGTAGTTATCATTGTTATAAACATTTTTGAGATTGGTATCGTTAGTTTGGCAGAAATCTTCATGATTATTATCGTCGTAATTTTCGGAGAATTCATAGTAATTGGTTTCATTGTAGGGGTTATTTGCAAAGTTGTGTTAGATAGGGAGATTTGTTTCAGATTGATTTGAGCCGGTATGATAAAATAATTCTTTGGAAATGAAATTTTGAAGTTGGTGGGATTGAATAATTAAATTTGGTCGTTGAAGATTTTGCGTCGAGTTATGTAATTTTCTTGGATTAGCCTTTGTTGAGTGGCAGGTTTTTTGGTGCTATGGATAATGGTCAGAGGATCTTGTCTGTATGTGGGTCAATAATTTTGAATCGAACTTGTTTGGAAATGAATTAAACTTATGATTGAAGTTCTCATTCTGTAGCTTTTAGTTTTGATAATTTGGTTTGTTTTGGTTTTGAATGGGTCGATTCTGAAACTTTTAATTTGGAGGTTTTTGGTTTTGATGGTTGAGTTTATTTTGATTTTGAAGATATCGAATAACATTCTCTTCTTCGACCATTCTAATTACCGTTTCTAAAGAATCCTGTCTTCGGATTCTTATAAATAAGCATAAACTTTCGTTGAAGTTACTAACTTATGTACGTAGGGCTAATTTTCTACTAATTTGTAATCGAGCTTTATTACCTAGCTTCATTACCTAACGAAACTTTGTTGTTGAAATTATAGGATTCAGTGGGGTCATCTCTATTTTGTCTCATTCTTGTAGGACAATTAATAAATTTGTTTATGTTCGTTTTTCTCCGAAATTTTCAATTACAGTATTCTTTTAATTCATACCAATTATTGTAATGATATCCTCTTATAATTTTGAGTGGTTGGTCTCTTAATTTTTTTCTAATAGAAGATGTAATGTAACCGGTTTCTACTGCAAAATTCGTCGGTAATACTTTCAATGTATGTTATGTGGATAGATTTCTATCGTAGACTGGAATTTGGTTTAAGAAATTTACATTAAAAAACTGGGAGAAAAAATTGAATTATTTTCTGTTATGGTGTCGTTTGAATTTGAGTTATTTAAAAATATAGTATAACTCTGTTATAGCTGACCTGTGATATAACGAATAAAATCTTAAGTCCCGAACTGTTTTTTATTAACGTATATTTTACGATTGCTTTTAAAGAACGTATTTCTAACGAACAGTCGAAAATAATCATCACTTTAATTATTATAAATTGGATTTTACGTTATTTTATAATGAACTTAATTTGAAAAGAGTAACTAATTTTGAGAACGAATCTACAAAGTAGATAAATAAACTGATTTACTTGCATTAGACAAACGTACGTAGATACTAATAGGAGAGCTTTTAAATATACGTCAAGAATTCCATCAGACATGTAGAACCAATTGCTAATTTGAGAAATACGGCGTAGTCCACCGTAATTTTTAAATGCTTGCCATTTTATTCGTAATTTTTACACTCACATATAGTTATCTTTAAATGAGAAAGGTAAGTTTTACCACACCGAGATCTGCCGAAATTGTCAAAAGTTCAGTAAACCTTCCATAAAGCTTACCGCTTACTTAATCGCGGCGCGACACCGCAAATAGTGGCGAAAACGTTGCATAGGGTTTATTGCATGCGATCGAATGTACATCCGGCTCTCTTTATAGCTCTGCAAGCCGAAAAGGAACAATAGGAATTGTAAAAATAAAATCCCCTACAAAGTATTTCACTTCGACATGCTTCGCAATTTATGAGTTAGCGGAGATTTACGGAAATGTTGCTGAACTTTTGGTAGTTTAATTGGTCTTCGATCACCTTCAGCAGCACATACATTTTCATTTAAAATTCACCTTATGCTTCACTTCTCCGCGTTTAAATAAGTGACAACTTGCTTCATTGCTCACTGATGCAACGCGAAGCGCACCGAAGAGAAATTATTTGCACGTGATTGTACATAAATCTGTACTCAGTTTTAATTTGTAGCTCGTATAAGTGCGTTAATGTATATTTTCAATGGTTTTGTTACAGTGAACGATCGCTTATAACGAACAAAATGCTTGCAATTTTCAAATTCGTTATAACAGAATTATACCGTAAATGTTTTTGAATTATATGTACGGTAGATCTGCTTCGATTTCTATTTATTCATAGTATTCTTTTAACATTTATAGCGTATTTATATATATATATTTATATATAAGGTATATTAAAATTTCAAATAAAATTAAATAAACGTATTTTATAAATAAATTTTCTTCTATACAGCTTTGTTATCAAAATTATCTTTATGAAATAATACTAGCGTATATTATAACGACTACGATTTACAAATATGATGAAATGCAGAATAGACACGTTGTTGAATCGTGTTAAAAATTAAAATTATTTTTGTAGTTTATATTCGTGAACCATTAATTATAAATAAAATAAAATATTATTTACGGGAATACGTAATTACATAATTACGTAATTAAAATAGTTTCAAATTAGGTTATATAATATAAAATTGCACTTATTTTGGGACTCTTTCGGTTGTTAATTTCATTATCTTCTAGTCCAATTCGAAATTAAGCACCCCTAATAAATGCTTAATCCTCACGCTTGCTAAAAATAAATGTAACTTTAGTATTCAAGTGTTTAGCAGTAATTGTTAATGGTATTAAAAATCTTAATAATGTATGTTTTTTACTATTTATTTTTGTACTAGCTGCGAGGTTGCTTACAAGCAGTTTGAGTCCTAATGACTATGCCTTCTGCAGCAGAAGGCTTCTCCTCGGCTAGATATAATTGTCCTCAGAGTTGTCTTGATGCAGGTATTGATGTTATTTTGAATTCAGTGAGAGTTTTTCTACTTAAGCGGTAGCTACGCTGTCCTCTAGTGTCGATGGTTACCTCTCTGTAGTTTGGATTCACAATAATGATTTGAAAATCAGGGTTTCCAATTAATTAATAATAAGGACCCTTGCGAATTCTACTGACTGTGCCAGTTTCGTTTAGAAAGTCCAAAACTATCTTTTTAATAAGATACGCGATTTTTTCGTTTCAAAAAGTACTGGTGACTACAGATACTTGCTTATTATACGTAATAATAAGTATTACAAATATAACGTATTTACAAGTTGGAATCCCTAGTAGGACTAAACTTAAATATGTATTTGACTTAACAAGCAAACTTAAATTAAGTATATTACCTATTGTAAGCTCTGCATTTAATATACTTACGCTAGAGGTTAATTATAAAAATCTTGCAAAACAGTTTTTGTTCAGAAATATACGTGTAAGGTATAATTCGAAAGTGTGTCATAAAACTGTCCATTATCTTATAGAACAGTCAATGACGAAAAGGCATTGCTGTTTTTACAGCTAAGTGACTCCAAATTATAAAACGACTTCTTTTCAAGAAACTAAATGACTAAGGCGCTCCGTTTATAAATTATTTATTATTTTAAGAAAACTGAGGCGTATGATAAATGGAAAATTATAAAATACACAAGATGTTGTTTTTATTGCCGTTCGTTTCCTAATAAAATTCTACTCATCATCTATAAGGGTGGCTTTTAAATTTAGTTTCTTTGAATTAACCGATTATACTCTTCACTTAATCAGCCTACGTCTACATCGTTATGTAACATATCTAATTATTTTGTCTTCCTCCAATTTCAGAAATCTCGACTAGAAATTTATTGACAAGTTAATTTTATGGACTTCCCTTTCTTGTCCTGTTCAAATCCTTTGCAAAGTAAGAGAAATCTTGAATTTATTTTTACGTTTATCTTCTCAGGTAAGTTTTATAAAAAGATTAATACAATTCCTAACTTCATAGTAAGAAATGATGTAATTATGTGTTATTAAATATACAAAAGTAAATTGATTGTGGAATATTTCAAGATACGAAATGGAAAATAAAAATGTTCTCAAACATCCAGTAGATTTTTAATTCGCAATATAACAAAGTTTATTTATGAATATTTGTTTAGGACGGCTAAACAAAACAGTAGGTAACGGTAGATTTGCTTTTATAACGTTATATCCATCTTGTACTTCGATGTTGTTTAAACTTTAAGTATTTCTCTTATTTTAGTTATTTCTGAATATACTGTAGCGCATAAATAAAGTAATACTTCTATATTGTGACAAAACTAATGGCAAACATAATTGCTGATAAATTTAAATGAAGATAGACTGGTAAAATTTGACTTCTAAACATCATGGAATATTTGAAAAGAAACAATAAACGGATGTAACGTAAATAACCTATCAATTACAATGTAATTTGATTGACGTTTATCTTCTATTTTTGAAACAAATGTGAAAATAATCCAATAAAAATACACTTTGCAGAGTAATATCTTCGTTTTAATGGAATTGAAAATGAAATACGTTTGAATTTCACGTTTTGCGTTACAATATATGAAAACATACCAGTTCATTTTTCTTAAGCAGATAACGTAATATTCGTTGCATTTAACACGTGACACGTGCCTTTTAAAAAGGTTTAATTTCATAATGTGCATTACGTACGGAAATCATCCAACATTTTTTCCATCTGCAGAACTTTAACTTAAGGCTAGTAAGCTCGTTAAATATTACGTCCTAAATTTCAGAAATCTTTTATCTCGTAGATCAATTTTGAGGAAGGCAAATAGCGAAAAGGCCGTTGGTAGTGCTTTATGAATATCAGTATATATGCAAAATTTAGTAAAATTGATTTCTGCATGCACCTAACATACAATAATAAATATTGATTACTATTAGCAGTTTGTAAGACAATTTTTAAAAAAGGAAATCTTGCGGCATCATAATAGATATGGAGTCTTTAAGGAAACCTGTTAACTAATCTCTTAAACTAATTATCTAAAAGTAATTTTGAACAAAATATTTTAAAAATATTTCAAACATTTTTTTTAAATTTTTGCAAGATAATTAATTTGACAGTGTGGCAAAGAGATTTTTCTAAACATTCCATTCAATGTAATATCTCTATGGTTTCCTTTTTTCTAAATTGCTTTTCAAATTGCTAATAATAACGAATATTTAATTATTGTAAATTGTGTTGTATACCGAAATTAATCTTATTAAATACTCTCCTTAAGCTAGCAAAGATCAATAACTTTTTCCAAAATATTTGATAATACAGGAACAATAGCCATTGCTCTTAAGCCCTACATTTCTTGTGGTGGATTTTTGTTAGCAATGGGATGAATAATAGCTTTCTTCCATTTACACTGAACAATACCGTCTAACAAGCACAAATTTATAATGTGAGTTATACAGGGTGTCCGCGATAAAAAAAAGCGTTATTTAACACACGTGTACCCAAAAAACATAAATCTGTTTGAATATTTAATCTAACGTAAAAAAAGTGTTCGTAAATTTTCGTGTAAAAATCTATCATGGATACATACCAGGTAATATTCTTCACCATGAAACGTACTTAAAAACATAAATGTGACTGTTTTGTTGACGCAGTATCATGTTACCGTTACTATTACTTTTCTATTAGAGTTCGCTCACACGGTACGTATTCCGACCAGTTTACGAAACGACACTTTATCCGAATGGGACAGTGGCTTAAAGATTTAAATTGACTTGTTCATACTTTACGTATCCGCTATAAAATTGTATACGATTGATTTTATCATTTGAATTGCCGCCCGAACACACCGATTCGGAATAATATTCCACCCGTACGACAGTGGCGCATTAATATTATAGAGAGCGTTCAGATGATGCGAATTTTGTTCCGTGTATCGAATGCCCGAGATTGCAAGATCACGCCATTCAGCAATAATTGAATGCTTTTCAAAAAGGTAGGTGCTCTTTTCCTATAGTTTGTTTTTTATAATTCTATTCAATAAATCAATAAATGAGGCAATGGCCATCTATATTAATTAAAAAACTTTATTGCGTCATTTTTTAATTGACAAATGAGAATTTGAAAGGCCCCTAAAGTAATCTTAGTAGCTTTTGTTTTTCTCTTTCGTTTATGTCCATAAAAATACCAATACATTACAAGCATAACGTTATCATCCATCACGCACAATAGTTAATAGCACAATAAAATATTTGGTGTTTAAAAAAAATTCGAATTTGTAAATTTATCCGTATACGGAAATAGAAGTGTGAACTCTTGTGTTCGTATCGTACGTATACGATAAAAATTTTGATTCGATAAATGTACGTACTGTTTGAACGCGCTCTTAGAGTACATTTTCGAGTCAAGATCGCCAGCTGTTTGAATAAAAAATAGTCGAACATATGTTTTTAGTCA
Organism: Phrixothrix hirtus; assembly: GCA_024586415.1. Classification (NCBI taxonomy): domain Eukaryota; kingdom Metazoa; phylum Arthropoda; class Insecta; order Coleoptera; family Phengodidae; genus Phrixothrix; species Phrixothrix hirtus. The sequence continues at coordinate 11,875 of JAHWXV010101213.1, forward strand.
TCTAAGTTTGCTTATATGTAGTAAAACACTATTGCTGGTTAATTATCCTTATTTATGCATTAATTATTATAAGTTTATTTGATAAATATCTTAAATTGGTATAAGTTTTATTTAAGCACACAAAATTACGCAAAATTTTAATCAAATTCATTTATCGTTTAGATTTTTAACTATTTTCACAAAATTTCAATAATACGCAAAACAAGCGAGTGCAAATATTAATAATATCAAGATATTTATTAAAAACAATTTAACTCCGTGTTAAAGTGATTTTATAAAAGTGAAAGTTATCCTGTTAAAGTCTAAATTATTTTAATCTTTTGGCAAAAAAATTTTAAATTTACATTAAATTTAGTTCATAGCAACAATTTATTTGAAATGCAACGAAAAGTCACGATCGTCTTTAAAGGGTTAAAAAATGCTTTTAAATGCATACATATTAAAAATCGTATTTAAGCTTGTTTTAGTTTTAAAGGAATTACAAACTTGTAAAATTAACAAACCACTAGCAATTGTAAGGAAGAAAATAAAACTTTTTAATTTAAACGGTAATTAACGTATCAGGTATTTATAATTAAAATCGATTGATGATTATTCATCAATAGTGCTTTAAAATCGTATAAGTTCGTTCGGCTTCTGTTAGAGGCTAAAGTTGTATAGCCGACCAGCCATTTCTTGTTCAATACAGTAGTCCAATTTAAAAAGCAGGACCGAGCTGAAAACTTCAATTGCAAATATTTCGAAAACTATGCAATTTAGGCACATAACTTATAAGTTATGTATCTGGTATTAAAGTAATGCATTTTATATCGCCGACACCCTGTATAGGGAAATAAGTATAGGCAACACAGTTGTATGATAATGATATTAATATGATCGATTACCATAGATTTGGTTTTTATTGAGTTAATCAATTAGGCAACCTCCTCAAAGATGACAGTGAATGAGAATTTAGAATTCAAATGAAGCTCAGCATTCCGATACATACTTATTATTTTGGGGTTTGGTTTATTTATATCATTAATTATGTTGAAGTAATTGTTTATTGCATTAGCATTATTAAATAGTATGGGTAGCTTATGATTATCTTTATTAGCATATACATTACAACGACATAAGTCGTTCAAAAATGTTTTGGGATTGTTATTGTTGAATTGACAAGTAAAGTGGACTCTTTTTTACAGAGAAGTAACTGAATTATGCATAGATTTTTAATATTTACAATGCTCTAATTTTTGGTGCTTTTTAAAATGTTTATATGCAGGGTATCTTAAGTTCATCATAAGCCTAATTATATCTGTAATCTACGGAGATTTAAGCATTTCTGAAGGTATACGTTTTAATAGGGGCAAATATATTTTATCATTAACGTCAGGAATATCATAAATGATATTCTTTTGCAGGAAATTGCCATAATCAAAATTTGCAAAATTACTAAAAGTAATCGTAAACTCATATTTAGGTAGTTTTACCATGAAATTACGATAATCAATTCAAGATCAGAAAAAGAATTTAGGCTTTTAGTGCCACAAGATTCAATAATATCAGCTTTGCTTACAATTTGAGGTGATTCGTGTAGGATTCTTAATGAGTTGAACCTAATCGTAAAAAATCTATATTAAAGTCATCAAAACAGACAAAATTATCATAAATAGAAAGGTGAATTGACAACACCCAATATATATATATATATATATATATATATATATATATA
>JAHWXV010101249.1:0-12502 GCA_024586415.1 Phrixothrix hirtus
CCTATATATATATATATATATATATATATATATATATATATATATATATATATATATATATATGTATATTTCTGTGAGGCAATTCTATACCCCAGAACATTTACTGAATAATAGGTATAAAGTTAAAAGGAATTGTTTAGAATTGAGCTTGAGATCTTACTAAATATCGTGGGTTCGTTTGAGATTAAATCAACCATCTAAACCCTGGGCTTTTTACTACTTGCATGACACTTGTGTAATAAAAATATTAAATTTATCAAAATAATTTCTTTTACTTTTGTAGCTGTTATAAGACAAATGTTAGCCTAAAACTGGCACTTAAACGAGTAACTTTTACTTTTAAAATTAATTAGCATTAATAAGTTGATGGTGACTTGAAATAAAAGGAAGAATAAATTGAAATTAATGTATTCACAAAATCATAAATAAAATTATATAACGGGAAACAATTGTACAAAAAACTTCAAATAAATCTTAAATATAAAGGGTTAGTTATATATCAAAAATTTCATAAAAATGCAACTAAATAGTTGTCAAAAAATTTAAATAATTAGTTAATTAAACTATGGAGAAAATACTTAAGTTTAATTATCATTCCTATCAGCCTTGGACTTTTATTAATTAAATAAGTTTTCATATACAACCCGAAAATAAACAATCACAAAATTGAATTAAACAGAATATCTCTTTATTTAATAACAACCTAATAACTTAGCAATTAAATTTTAGGGAATTATTATCTACAATTATACTGATTAGTGTTTACACGATTAATAAGGGTATTTGAGATCACAAATTTTGGTATCAACAGATGCATCTAAAGATTTCACACATTCCCATACAACAATAATTTTGATAGCTATTGTTTTACACTAAAAAAACTGCCCACAAAGAAGTTGTAAAAAATAAACATGAATAAAATTAATACTTGTTAGAATTTGATTACAATTGAATTTGTAACATGGATGTGAGGCTAAATCACAAAGGTTCTCCTACTGATTTTAGAAAGACACATTGGCATGGGAGAAATCCACACCTAACTATCAGAAAAGAAACCAAATAATTGAAGACTTAATTTATAAGGAACAATAAATTAAATGTCGCACAAAGCATCAGTATCGTACCTGATTCTTATTAAAATGTAATTTTTGTAATCAATGTGAGCTTTGGTAAGTTATACACATATCTAGGAAATTATGTAAATGGTGTAATAAATTTCAGATCTAGATCTAAATACAGAAAACTACAATAAAATTTTGTCCGAACACTCTGTACACAACTTCAGAAAATAAAATATTTAACCTTTATCTTTAGGATCTTTACCAAGATTGATATCCTTTTTCTATTAACATAGAAATCCTTTAGGGGTAAATAAATGACTGTATTCCTTCACAAGCACTTATAAATTAAATGTACAAACTTGCACCATAGTGTTACCTTATCAATTAAAACCACCGAATTGGTATTTTTTAAAAATTTATATTACGTGTATATTAAGTTGCCTAACAACTAGGGTCTTAAAAGAATAAAATTACAAATTATAGTTTTTAATGCTTAGGTAAATAAGCAACAGTGCCACTTTGAATTTAGTATTTTGGAGGAAAAGCAAAGCGATTTTTTTTTAGTTAATTGAAATATATGTATTATCACCAAGATAACAAAATACCATAATGTATTGTTAAATGTAGGCTTGTGTGGTGTCAGTTTGGTTTCTAGTTGAAACGCGATCCCCCCATCTAACAAGTACGAACATATATACAGTCGTGGACAAAATACAAGCTAACAAAGCGTAAGCCCCGTAAAATAATTTAATCCAATTCGCATATTAAGACAAAAATATTACGAGAGTGTTTTAACATCCATTATTACAGTGTTTGTTAAATAAATGTTTACATTCATTGTTTCTAATAAACAACCATAAGCAATCATACCATAGCTATTTAAATCTAGTTAATGCCAAATTTAATATGGATAATGAATGTAAATTACCTATACGTGATGGTAACAGATAAATGTTGAAAATATTAATTAGAATTACTTCTAAAATATCGTAAGTACATATTTAAAAAATTCGTTCAAACAGGAATCTAACATCGGTACCTTACAATTCTAATTAAGTGCGTATATGAAGGAATTCAACTTGTGCCGTAAAGGTGACGCAAGGATAGCGCTCTAGATATCAAATCTAGCAAATATTTTAGTTATGTTCTTATGACGTTATAGTTAATACCAACTGAAAAAGGAAAATTTAAATAAACGTGCTCACCAAATTCAGATATTCTATACAGATAGGGTTGTATAATAATATGCGTTAAATAAAATTGAATTTTAGTAATTTTGATCAAAAATCTGTAAATAATTAGTTAGTTAAAAATCAAATTAACATAGTCAAAGGCAGTCTAAATCTATAAATAGTATTTTCATTTATTGAAAATAGATCAAGGTTTACAAATGGCTTAATTTTTGAAAGTGTTGATAATAAAACTAAACTTAGGAAATAGTTATTCTTTTAGTAAAATCCTGCCCATCTCGGAACTGAAAACTGTATATTATCTTAACAAATATAATTAAGCATAATCTTGAATTAATAGTTATAGAAATGCCGAAGCAGTCCTGATGTATGAAATTTGGCGTTGCCGTATCGAACAAAGACTTTAATAAACCACAACTTTTGAAAATAATAGCGTTGCGCTGTTAATAGCGAACTATATATTTATAAAATAAACTTTATATTTTCTTTGTTGCTAAATGCAACATTAAAATTATACAGATACTTCTTATACTACTCGTAGCTGCATCTATGTGAAGGCCAGCTAATTATCATCCTCTGGTATTTTAAATATTACGTATTCTTATCAAACGGAAAAAATATTCTAATAACGCGTTTACCATGTTTTACTTAAAAATATAACCACAACGTCAACTATTTATGTTATAAATTAAATTATAGACCAAACCGAAAGATGTTTAGAAACATGTATAAATAGAGATTTTACTTGATTATGAAAATATTACTTATAATTCGTACAACTTACGAAACTTATTCCATGAATTTACTTAATTTGCGTATTAGCAATATCTTAGTTGTTAGGTTCAACAACGTAGCAAAACCGCAACCTCATCAGTTAAGGATCAAACTTTAATAACTTTAATAGCAAAACTTTATATGTATTCCCGACTAATTAAAATTTAGATCATGGAGGTTGTCAAAAACCAACTACAAAGTTTATATTAATAGTATGTTAAACTTTCATTAAATTTTATAATGTTAGATAACATTTAAAATGTAGGTATTACCGTAATGCAAACTTCGTCACGCAAAGCTACTAATTCATACGTAAATGTAGTTGGTTATAAGGACACTGATTGTATATAATTACTATTTATCGGTAAAAACCTTTTTTAATAAAACGCCTTCACAAAATGTTTACTACTGTATTACAACAATAAAATTATTAACATAAATTTTGTAAATAATAATCTAAATTTTATATTAAAAACTAAAGCATTTAATGATCGATTCATATAAAAAGTTGGCACTTACGTCATTGTGCAGCTGCATCAAATCATCTTTGGTAGTTTGTTCAAATTTTATTTAGAGAAACTAATGTTGAGGTGGAAATTGTGTGGTAACTAAGTCAATAGAGATATTCCAATTATCTTTTTATGAGGATTTCGGTACTAAAATCAGCTAATACATATGGGGTCAAGTTTGCTTATTATACCGCAAAAAGTTTGTGTTCTTTTGATGATATATTAATTATTTTACATAGGCATTAGCAATGAATATGATTTGATGTTACGCCATATTTCATGCAGCACCCAAGATATAGGTGACAACTTCTTAAGTGAAACAAACTTTAAAAATACTCACGAGGTACGACAATTAAATAATGATACTGATTTTTTTTCCAAGATGTGCCAACCCTGCAGATTTCGCAGGCACTCCATCTTTGACTTTGATTTCTAAGCTACTTCTAGTCCAAGCGGTACATTGATTCGGTCGCTCAGTCGTGAGTTGTGCTGTAATAAGGGAACACGTGTTTTTATCTCTCGTTACAGAAATCGAATCACGAAATATTGCGCAACGGTACGACATTTCTTTTTGTGTTAAATTGGGAGAAAATGCAACAACAACTTACGGTAAGCTTCAGAAGACTTTTGGCATAAAATATTTTGTGAAGGCAGAACGAATGTTGAAGATGGACAACCATCAACCTCACGGACTGATGTCAACATGGACAGGTTGCGTGAAATAGTACGATCTCATCGAAGATTATTCGTTAAATTGATGGCACAACAACTCAACTTCAATCGGGAAAGTTCGCCAAATACTAACTCAAAATCTGGGTATTAGAAAAATTTGTGCAAAGATGGTCTCCAAAAATCTCACAGACCAACAGTGAAAAACATAGAAAAATAAGGCAGTCGATTTGTTAGAGCAAGTATAAATCAATCCAGATTTATTGAGCCGTGTTATCGCTGGTGATGAAAGTTGGTTCTACCAGTGCGATCCAGAAACAAAACGTCAAAGTTCGCAATGGTGTTCAAAAGGATCACCCAGACCAAAAAAGCGCGCATGTCAAAATCAAAAGTGAAGTGCATGCTTGTGTGCTTTTTCGATTCCAAGGGCATTGTTCATAAAGAGTGGGTGCTTCCTGGCCAAATAGTTAACCAATATTTCTACACATACGGACTCCTTTCTCAAAGTGTAATGTTCTTTTCTCAACATTTTTTGGGGCACAGCTGCGATTTCTTCACGAATGGAAAGCTTTCATTCGTCTAGAGTACGAGGTTTTCGTACATAAACTTTCGATTTAAGGTAACCCCATAAAAACCAGCCGCAAGTTGACAAATTCGGTGACTGTCACAACCTGTGATATTACGTAGTTGGCAAATATTTGTCGTTCAACAGCTGTCATGGCTCTTGCGGTATGAGATTTGGCATCATCTTGTTGCAACGATTTTCCTCCATCTTGACCTGGAAACCTCGAAGTTGTGGTAGCAAAAAGTTGGGTAACATGTCAATATAGCACTGAGAAATCTCTGTTACAGTAGCCCCTCCCTATTTGAAAAAGTAAGGTCCAATGATGCTGTTTCGGAATGTCGCACAAAACTTTCACCTTAGCACTACGAAATGGTTGCTGGTATTACTCTCTCAGGTGCGCTGCCCAATAAAAGCAATTTTTTTATTCACATAACCGTTTCAATTGAAATGTGCCTCATCACTCAACAGCAATAGGACATCATTAGCAGCACACGTTTCAATCAATCCTTCACAAAATTTTCTGCGTTGGACAAAATCATTTTTGTAGGAGTGGAAGTGCAAGTTACTGAGTAAGATGCGCTGTAAGGGACGTAGGGACAGGTTTTGAGTGGGGAGCGTGACGTTTTGTTGAACTCTGAGGGCTCTGTATAACCGATCTTTCCACATTTTCTTGAGTTCGAGCTAAACGACGACGACAGGCGATTACACTTTGATAACGGACCCAGTTGTGCGAAATAATGCAAATCTCGGAGTATTGTATTTCGATCAGAGATCGGCCCACCAACTCGCATATTGAAATGTCTACAAAAATTATGATATAGTTATATCTAAAAAACTGCAAAACGGTGAAATTACGGCGCTTTACGTTCAACCTCTCCATGGCTAGTGAAACTAGATTCTTTGTACCTCGTGGAAGGTGGAGCAGGGAAGCTGTTGACTTCTGTACGTCTAAAGTAGCACGCATTCCAAAAACGTGCATTCTTTTGGCGCTACCTTGTATATGCCTCATTTAAAGTTTGTAATTGTAATTCTAACATATAAACCACGATTAGAACTCAAATGTGACTGCAAATCTTTACTATGACATGCCAAGGCTTATACGTGCATGTGTTAGTGTCATAAGATTTGTCACGCCAATAATTTTATTAAAATTTAATCGTCATTCCTTCTATCTATTTTTATATCATTACCTGATAGTAGTAATTACAGAAGATCAAATTGTGTATTAATTTTAATATAACTTTAAGGTTGCCCTTTTAGTCATGGTTGGTTTTGAATGCGCATCCATTTGTGTTGCTAGCATTCTCAAATAATGGTTGAAAATTTTGCTTAGCATGAATAAAAGCTGTCACGTGAGAATCTCAAATAAAACCCCTAATTCTTAGTTTCAATATCTTGTTAATAACAATATCAGCCTAAAAAAATGAAGAAGCTGTTTCTTAAACGGATTTAAAAATTCCCTAACTCCCGCAGGTTTGTTTTATCTATAAAACAAACCAAATATTATAGACTTTATATGAGGCATACCGTGAAGATAAACAAGATCGACCCAAATTAATGCTTTCTGCTCTTGAAGCTTTGCAAATCATGTACATTTATATGCATATTTTAGTTCGAACATTTAAACCCCCAAAGCTTTTATAACCTCAGCAGCAGAATCCCAGGTTCATGGACAATTTATGGATCATTTGGAAAAATGCAGATCAAATATTCTCTGACTAAAGTATAAGTATCCCTCGGTAATTTGACATTGAATCCTTTATTTAATTTATCGGCTAGGGCTTTCGGAAATGATGTGACAAAAGCAATTTTCCATTTCCTTAAAAAGTAGCAAACTCAATCTAATTACATTTATGTTACTTTTACTAACATCCATATCTTCAATATCGCTTTTATCTAATCACGAGTTATTTCATCTGGGCGATGGATATCGTATTCACAATTCTTCAAATTTTAAACATCTCCCAACTGATTAAAATCTAAATACAATGTTGTTGATGGTATTGATTAATTTCCTTTAGAAGTGATGTCCAAACCTAGGTCTAATGAAACAGCTGGTGTTGAAGATCTTGGACGATTTTCTCTAAAAATGGTATACAAATTTAGTGACACAACGCAAAGTATCACTGGAATAGATGTTAATGATTTTACCTCGATCAATAGTTCTGATGGATTTAATGGAGCACCTGTCGATCTTGGATGTTTTTGAACGAATGAAAACATTTCTTTACTTTTAATCACTATACGTCATTTGTTTTAATTTTGCTCCATTTAAATTTGCAGTTCACTTCGCGCTTTCAAAGCAATAACAATACTTTCAGATGATTGTATACAGCTCCAAGTATAAAACAAAATCTAAATATAGAATTAAACTCTATTAAAATCAACTAATAATTATCTAGTAGAGAAATATCCTTTGCAAAAACTATAGGCATTAACTCAATAACTGCACAAGGAATGCTTGAACTAGAAAGCTTAAACAAACGCAAAATTTCCAAGAGAATATTTACTATCCTTATCAAGCACCAAGAAAGCAGTCAATCGGTTTGACAATTCAACTGATACAACTATAAATCAAAGTTACAGGAACATAGATGAACCTTTTCTATTACCTTCCATACAAACATTTGCAAGTATTCACAATACCAGGGTATCTCAGTGGTGCACCAAAACCCAATGATTCACTTATTGTTAAACGTTTTGAACAATACAGGGTGTTCCATAATCCGAACGTAAACCAAACCCAAAATTTTTAAATAGAATACCCCATTTATTGTTTTAGATGACAATCAAGTGCATTTTTCTTAGTTCGTTAATATAAGGTTTTGCTAATTTATGCAGGATATTTTAATAGAAATTACTATTTTTACGCCATAATTGGCATGCATTGATTGACAAACTTTTTTTTAATAAATTAAATTTAATGTATTTTTTTAATTTTGTTGTCTTCAATAATTTTTGCAAATCCTAACCCGTGTATAGAAGGGGTTTAAACTAAAAACCATAATATCCGAACTCTTTTAGATAAAACACCCTATATTGTTTATAAAATTTATAATATCTTTATTCGCACCTTTAAATTTAGAAGGCATTCTTTATAGCGTAGCAATAGAAAAAATATAAGGATAAGAATTTAATTCATACTGCTTTTAACTTTATCAGACATTGATAAATGGTCGCTTTTTAAAAATAATGTTTTTACATGTTGTCTCAAGGAAAGATCAATAACAGATTGATGTCTTTGTTTTTGCGCTATTTACATGTAAGACCAACTTTTATAGAAGTGGATGTGTTAAATAACATAATTTTCATTACTACGCCACAAACAATCCTACACACATAATTAGAGGGGACAGTCGGTAAATTTTTATAGTAGCAGTACCAGTGAACGTGATAAGAATAAATTTTCTCATGGGGCACAAGCGATTTAGTTTATTTAAATTTTTGTCAAAAGCATGTACCTTAATCGATTGAATATATTTCTTGTTATATACCGAATCGAATGTGGTTTTTACATGCCGGCGTTTTGGCACATCAAGCCGTTCTAAGACAACTCTCTAAGTAATGAACTCTCACAATGATGGATTGGAAGAGGTGTACTATTTATATAGTATCTTATGCGTAAGAACTACACATCAATTTTTAAATAATGAGTATGTAGCATTATATAACATAAAAGGTTTACATCTAGCCAAATGTAACTTATCTGTAAATGATTTGTGGCAAACATTTGTGATAAATGATTGCTTGGGTTGCCGATGCCACCAGCATAAAATAAAACGAAGCACTTATTTCTCGTTTATTTAATTTTGAATGTATCGGAAAGATAATTCGTTAATGCACGATCCAACGGATGTAGCAACGCACACTGGCTCAGATTCAAAATTCTATATGGTATAATCAATGCCGTGTGCAGCCTTGTATTGTCATACAATAAATAACATGCCGAGTATTTAATAGGGCGTAAGTTTCTGCTGTAAACGTTGCAGCTTTTCAACGTAGATTACGGAAGTAATCTTTTCCGTTCTGTAGATCCCACCCTAAACACGACAAAAGCTTCCAGTCATGAATAGAAACCTTAACACCGCATTTAGGCTATCTACCCTCGTTGCCCCATTAAGTGTTGTACGATGATCGTAGCTGATTATCTTTTCCTACACCGTCACAATTTGAATCAAAAGAACCTTCCTTGTATGAGGAGAAAGTAAATATGTACTTGTCAGTTTGTCATGCTTATTGAATTCACACAATTGTTTGAGGAGCTTAAATACCTAGCTTGATAACCTTCCTTAATCTATTCAGACAGCGAGTACTATTCGATTGGGACGTACTCAGCGTCTGATAACTCCCTGGTGGTTGGAGGGTGTTTTTTTCCATAAAGTGACGCGGCTCAAAATTAGTTGACTACGTCCTAAGATAAATAATGGGAACGAAGGTTGATCACGCAGCTAGTGGAGTTGGATGTGGAAATTGGCGATAATGCCATTAGAGTACCCTGAATATATCATTACAAGTAGCTTTAATTAAAAAATAAACTTACGTGATATAAAAGTTAAATAGAAAGATTAAAACCGTTAACAAGGAACTTATTAAATAATGTTTAATTAAAAACAAAACTAAAATTATATAAATTATTAGCCACTCAACGTAAAAGAACTTTTCAATTATATCAATAAATAAACAAGTATATTTCTGAAAATATAATGACAAAAAAGTTAAGCAATATTAAATATTACATAATATTTGTAAACTATTTATAAAACTAAACCAAAAAATTATAAATAAGTCACTCCTAAATTCATAATTTTAATTTGAGTCATAATATGACATATTACTAAAATATTAGATGTAACATAAGCTTCAAAAATTATTTATAAAATGAAGGTAGATAATAATAAATGTTACTTAAACGTTGTATGCCGCTTCTGAAATTTGTACTATTAGTTTCAGTTTTAATATGATACACTTCTAAAAAATTTCTGCGTTTATAATTTGTTTCATTAGTTGAAACTTTAATGTCGCTATAAACAGTTTTATGTCAATTGTCACGAAATATAAGGATAGGGCTTTTGAATTTGGTTTCAAACGACAATCGCCGATGTGTTGTAAAATCCTATTTTTTAATTTTTGTGCTTGACTAATATAAAGTAGCTTACAATTTGTACAACAGTGGAGGAAATTATATCAGTTTTACTTAGAATAGGAGTAAAATCTTTAAAATTTGAGAAAAGCTGTCAAAGTTTATAGTGGCTACTTTTATAGGTAAATTTTAAATAGTTTTACGAGATAAACGTGCTAAGCCAAAAACATAAGGTAGTGTTTTATAAAAAAACATTACTGTTTGAAATAATATTTAATTTATCATTGATGGAAGAATTATTAAATAAAATAAGGACGAATGAAAACAATTATTACATGATAAAGGAAGTAGTTTATTTAAATTTTCTTTAATTAAAAAAGTGGAAAAATTTTTCTGTTCTATTTTTTAGATCAAGAATTAAGTTAAATATATCGTTAAAAAAATGGTTTGAAAAATAATTAGAAATCTCCCCAAATCAGTTGGTTTGTGGTACCAATCAAGTGTGATGACATTTGGTCACTTCTGAACACTATAGTATAAAAAATGGAAGATATTTCATCTTGTACTTTAAACTTTAAATGAACACTATAATTTATAAAAACTTCTAAAACACGTGATATAGAATTTTCAGGAACAACAAAAATAATAGCGTTTAGATATTTAAATATAAAAGTAAAGATGAAATTTAAATTAGGACAAGATGTATTGAATAAGTCGTTCATTATAATCTCTGCTAAAACATAACTAAGGCAAGATCCATTAGTAAGCCAAAATATTGTGTATAAAATTTATTTCAAAACAAAAATATGCATCTGGAATTAAAACTTTTAGGTATCTTAGAACGCACTCAATTAAATTCCAATTTTTACCTAAAATACTAATTACTAATCAAAAGTTAAATTTGTAAATCAAGCAGTTACAACAAAATTGTTGGAAAATTCAAAAGTGACTTTTACGCTAAAGCTTTAGTGTTTTGTAAGAGAAACGGATAAAATATTGGCAAGAAATTTAGATAATTTTTGAATGGGTGAAAATATAGAGGAGATGATTTTTCCTAACAAATAGCTTGTTTATAGATTTTAGGTAGTCCATAAAATGTAGGTGCTATTAGTATCAAAAACAGATTAGTCCAGGAAGATATTTAAATTGCGCTTCCAGTCATTATATTAACCATAAAATCGATTTAGTTCTTCGTTTAAGCAATAGAATAGAAAAAATTTACCACTTTTCTTTAATTAAAGAAAATTTAAATAAATTGCATTCTTTATTACGTGATGTCACAAGACGAAATCGAAATAATACATGCGGCAGAATCACAAGTGTTTAACCACGGCCGTTCTTCGGCACTGCGAAGCTAAACACTATCAGAAAAATAAGTCTAAATCGGTAAATATGGGCGCCACTGTTTTCAAGACCACTGTAGACAGGTGATGTTCGAAGAACACCCTGTATGTCTCGATATCAAGGACCTTACTCTTTTAAGCGGAAAACAGACGCTAATGGTACTGCAGTAACGGGATTCCAAAACTGATAGAAAATACTATTATACTCAAGATGCTCATTTAGTTTAGGTAGGAAAGTTAATGAAATAATGCTTCATAAGAATTCAATTACTAGTTACGGTATATGAACAATTGAAAGTGTGTTGTGCATTGAATAAAGTAACTGAGGATTGACTCCATAACTCACCACCCTGTATATAATTTGCTGAATCAATTGAACTTTAGATTCTTTGAACAAGAAGTGTTCCTTTCATTTAGAAATCAATAATTGAGGACATATTACCGTTTATAAACTCATAGGACATTTAATACACCTTTTGCACACGCACAGTAAAACAAAATGACACTCTAGGTTATTGATTAAATAATAATTAGAATTTCGGACACAAGAACATCTTTATATCAAAATTAATTGGCATAAAATACACAAATAGATACATGTAAAAATTCAGTCAGCACATAAGAAAATGCGAATTAAGGCCACTTACAATCTAAAACAACATAAACATTAGCTTAACGAACACTAGGCAATTTTCTGATTTATGTACCGAACACCAGCTGATCATTAGGTGTGGTTTATTTGACTAATGGTATATTTTCAGAGATGGGTCCTAAAATTCGTTGGCGACATAGCATATAAATAAACATCAAATGGGTACCCAGGGGATCTGGAATACTAATTACATGTCCTAAACTGACAACGTAATGATTGCAATTTGAATTATACACAAAAAAATAGTTTACTAAATTAAATGTTCATTTCCAGCGACGGTTAAATATTTTTAGTCTATAATTTATTTATTCCTTAGGTAATTATGTAGAACGAACTGTACATTTTTTTAGCTAAATTTTACGTTACTCTTGTACAAAATAAAAGAAGGTCAACGGAGAGAGACCTCGTAACTCAGTAATGACTGGTTAAACAAAGGTAGTCCCTATGTATTAAATTCGGAGATGAACGGCGAAAGAATGAAGAAATTGTAAAACACTTATAGGTGACGAATGGTCTGAATTTAGCGGATGCTTGAACTAACTGATTTCTAGGAATAGGAATCCTATAGTCTGTAAAATGAGTAATTTTAGGTTTCGGATTAACTTATACTTAGCGCTTCATTTTCTAAGGACACACGGTTAAAATTTGTCTTTGTTGTT